>DWEM01002976.1:0-11294 GCA_018245935.1 Agara belti belti | reverse complement strand
AGGCTATGAATAAAAATTAAGTAGGCTATTTGGAAATAAGCCTTAAACACAGTACGCAAAGACATATTACCTACTTATGAATGAATAAGTATTAGAACGTCTATCGAGATTAATGAATACCAATATGTTCAAAACCCACGCTAATATAATACTCAGGTCTTTTTTCAAACATGTTTCTAACTAATTTTTGTGCAATTTTGCAAGCACTAATATAATTTCAACTAAATCGTCACACTGAGATTCTTGTGGTGTCACAAAAATAATATTACAAATCTAACGAATGAAGTTAAAAAAAGACCAGTGGCTATTACTGGCCACTGTGAATTGGTCTTTGTTTTATTGTACATGCTGCTTTTATAACCAATGAATTCTGAGCCAATTCTAATTAGAACTAAAATATAATATTTCACGCGCTGTTTTTAAGTTCCTCTCTTCCTATCCCAGCTGCACATTTTAACAGCTCTATATAATTCTAACAGGATACATTAAAAAAAAATACATGATAGTTACAACAAAAATAAAATAAATCTCATATCTTAGAAAATAAAAGTGTGTTGTTGACAGAAATAATATATACAAAATGTATTATGTAACACGCCATTTTAGCTAATGTTCGACAGTTCCCGAACCGCTTGCAGGATCCTGGGAAAAGAAACAATGTTACATATATTTTATGGACACCAGCATATGATTTGAAAGAAGTTACTGGATGATGATTTAGAGTACCTAGTCACAGATTTATTCTTTTGATAGATAGAACCAATGTTATAGAAATAATAATGATAATCCGATTTCAAATTAGGCAATGAGATGCCTGTCTTTTGGTGAACGGACAGCTGACAAACATACATACGATATAATACTTATATAGATAGACGCAGAACTCATCACACAAATATTTGCTCTGACCGAATTAAACAACTCGACCCTCCATACTACAACATCCACGTATACTTAATAAACAAATTGTAACTTACAGTGTGCAGTGACCTTCTAGCATCTGGTCTCATAGAGCCCGGAGCGACCGATGTAGCGAACCCATTTGATCACATCATGGTCGGAATAGTTCAGTTTGGGCTCAAATACTTTCAAGTAGCGGACCTGCAGTACAAAATCCATTATTATATACATTGCAAGTAGATAATTGTGTAATTATAATAAATGTTTAACTTTTAAACTAGCTATACCTTGAATCCAGAGGGTGCAAAAGGCACCTCGAAGCCCATGGAAATGGGTGGACGAGTCCACTTCTTCTTAGTGTCCGTCTCCAGCAACTCAATTTCCGCTGACAGCTGGGTTTCCTTCATGCCGGCCATGCGCTTTATCCTGCAGGAAGTATTATAAAAAAGTAGAACAAGTTGTTTCGGGAAGAAATCATAAATCACTCACTCACTCACTCACTTTTCATTCATTCAATTAACATGAGTGTGTAAACCATCGTTACCTGAGCAAAAGCATGACGCTACAATACGTATTATAATTAACTCACTTCCAAACAATTGCATTCTCCGATGCCTTGTACTTCGCCTTGCCCTTCAAGCAGATGAGCTGGACGCCGCTGGTGTTCAACGGCGTGGGTATCTTCACCTCGATCTTCTGTCCGAGGAGCGACGGTTTGAAGTTGGACTTCAGCACCACCTTCACCTCCATCTTGGTGCGACCCACTTCGCGCACCAGCGGGATCACACGGAACGGTAAAGATATGTCTTTGGTGGTCCGGTATCTGTGTGTTAGGAAATTATTATTATTTTTACTATAGTTACTATTTTGACGGAGATGTTTGACACTCGGTGCTTTCTGTCTCATCACGAGAGGAGACCGATGTCCAGCAATGGTTAAGGTGTATTTTTTTTTATAGTGTAGCTCCACAGACTTGCCGTTTGTGCCTTTTTTAATTAAAGATATTTTTGCAGTTTGTAGCTATAGATGAATTTTTTCGCATTGCCTCCACTCATCGTTGTTTATGTCACTATTAAGGTGTGTGTGTGTTAAGCAACATATCTGTAATCTGACCTCATAAGTTCGAACTCGCCATCGGGCGGTATGAAGGATATGGAGTGTTCGGTCTCGAACTTGCTGAGCTTCACGCACTGGTGGAACTGGCAGTCGTCGATTACCACCACCGGCTTGCCAGATCGCGCCGGGTCGCTGTCCGTGTTGCCGGATATACCCCCTGGATAACACATACACGATAATCTCTTCAAATCAACACATGATTCTTCCATACTAATTTTAACACTAAATGTATGTATTATTTTGAGACAAATAAAGCCCGTAAAAAAACGCTTTCTTTCTTTCTTTCTTGTATTTATGTATATCAATAGAATCGTAGCAAACATTGAAATCTCAAGCAAATTCCATTTGTTCTAATTCAAGTTTTGTATCTGTAAGTTTCAGGACTTTGAATGGATAGTTTGAAAAATTTCCTGTTTTCATTGGGTAACACTAGTTTAACTTCATTGGAGTTATTAAAGGCAATTACAACATTAAACAGACAAGATGACTTCCAATACACATCTTTGTCATGAAATGTTGCAAAAGGGTTTCACACACATTTTGGTCAAATAAATATATCATTTCTTTCTTCCTTACTTTCTTTCTAATTTAATGTAATTAAAACAAAAATATATCCATCATCCAAATAAGCTCACCATTGCCTTTGCCTTTGGCCTCCATGACAATCTTATCGTTGATGCCGAACTTGCACTCGGGCATGCCGGACAGGTACGACTTCATCACCACTTTGCCAGCCACATGAGCTGACAGTACTTGACCTGGAAATTAAACATTTGGAAACCTAAATTTGATTTCAAAAACGAATTCCACTAAGTTTATGATTTCCAATTCTGGAATATCTGACTACCTTTATATTCATCTCACTCCCCCATCAGGCATTGCAAATCCAAGATCAAGCCAATTAGAGTGCAGGTGACTTTGTACGAGTATATCTCCAAGAGATAAGTTATTATCATTAATATTAAACATTTCATGTAGCTTATTACATGCGTTAAATAATTAGGAATAAATCAAAATTGCTATTTTATATGTAAGGGTACCTTGGGGTGACATTAGCAGGTTGACATATTCCAACACATCAAGGAAGAGCTCGTTGCGTCTATACTTGATCCCCTCGCGACGCCATCCAATTTGTCCAGTCACCTTAAAAACAATAATAAACATTATTATTAAGTTTCACCAACCTATTTATTAAGTTTCATCAACATATTTATTAAGTTTCACCAACATATTTATTAGCTTTCACCAATATATTTATTAAGTTTCACCAACATCTTTATTAAGTTTCACCAACATATTTATTAAGTTTCACCAACATAATGTGTTGGTTTACATTGCAATGTCTAATAGGCCTGATAGTTTTAAAATATTATATAGGTATCGGTAGTTATGTATACCAAGTATTTTACTGGGCATTCAATATTTTAGACTTCATCATAGCATTCTCTGAGATGTGTGACCTTTTTGGCAAAATTCTAATCGCATGGGTAGCGTAGCTGTAATCCAAATTAATTCACACAAGCCTAGAAACACTCCCCAGCATACATTCAGATGTTAAATCTTTTCTCCCTTTCTGTGATAATACAAATATTTTAAAACAAAAAAGGACAAAACATACCATAAATAGACTATTGCTATCAGAGTTGTGTATCAGTAACTATGATAGGTATAATGTTTACTGCATTGCAAAATGTCAAATGTTATCAATGTGGGTGCAAAATGAAATTAGGTTAAAATTATGATAAACAACTAAATTAAATCAGACAAATGTATTATGAGAACTATCATAAACCTTAAATGGCACACTGCAGACATTGTAATGTGTGTAAGTGGCATTTTTTTTATTAATGCAAGTACACATAGATGTTGCAATCCAACAATCAAAATATGTCAAATGCAGTTACTATAAATATTTTACCTGAGAAGTAATCTGAGCCTGTTCTTCCTTGGAAGCAGACTTGATGCCCTGCTGAGTGATAAATGTCTTCAACACACCGGTGTCGGAGTTCTGCGGGTATCCAAAGTCGAGGATCTCTGTAATATAAATCCTAAGTATTCATACATGTAACAAAGGTTCTTAATACCAATGCAGTGGTAAGGTAAGGAGCACTGGGTGTGGTAGGTTTTGAGTAACAATTGTTAAGCCTCATCAGAGTCCTGAAAAACAGTTTACAAACTGCCAGATGTGTTAGCAACTAGGCTGTATCGCTATCTATCTACCTTGGAGCAGTGGAGTAGAATATGCTCCAGATCTTCGACTACTGCAAGAGATACCCTTTCTCAGAAGGGAAATTAACAAAATGTTTGCAGCCATGCATGTAACAATATGGTGACAAGATTATTTAATGCATATATATGAATATTAACATAATCTCACCATCCAGCAGCTCGTAAATAAGAACAAAATTGTTCTTGATGTTCTCTTCAGAGATCTTGCCGAAGTATGACTGCATCACATCTATGATCTTCAACAGGAACTCGAAAACCATTGCAGCGTTCACATTCTGTTTAGTGACAGCAGCCAACCAGATGTTTGCACGCTGTTGAGTATGATTTCATAATATAAAATATGATTTTAAAGACCTAAAGATGTTCAGACTGTCACTTTTTAAAGAATGACATAAAAAGTCTGTCATCGCACATACTCTTATATTTGTCTAGTTGGGATTCGAACCCATGACCTACAGTTTGGCAATTAGGGTCTCTAGCCACTAAGCCTAGTGGCCAGTCGACATATTACATAAAGAAGATGCAGTTACCGTAAATTTTAAAAGGAAACAAATCGTTAGGTTTTCTTACGGTACTATCGTCCTGTACAGCAAAAGATTCTAAACAATTCAAAATTCAATAAGAGTCAACGTATAATCCGATCCGATCTCACCTTGATGTGAAAGAAAGATGTCCGTGCGATGTTAGTGACCGGCGAGCGCACTTGCTGCCGCGCGTGGATCACGTTGACCCGGAACGCGTCCACCGCGTTCCGCCCGATATCATCCCGGTACACCCTCGAGATCAACACCTCCCCCTTGTGGTTATACACGAATAACCCACCGATCATTTTGATCACCTATCAGATTGAAAGGGATTTCATTCGTCACGTATAATGCTGGTAGCGTTACACAATACGAGCCACGTTAAAAGGATAATGTACTTTAATAGACCCGTGAAATGGATAAGTCGATTACGAATCAATAAAGCAGGATACGACCAATAAAGTACAACCGATACGTCGAGGGCTTGCAACCAATTTGACAAACTCACCTTTTACTCGCAGTAGGCAAACATTGGAGATTTTAAAACAAAGGTTAAAGAATTTAAATCAACGGAATTGTTGAAATACTCTCATATTTTCTTATAAAATACTGATTATAGGTCGATACCCGCCCCCAAAATGTAACGTCAATAGCGAACAAACTTGACATGACTTGATGCAACGCAAAGACACAGACGACATAAAGCTGGGTTCATTGAAAACCACGACATCTATTGATTGCTGTAGGGTACTGTTTATTTCAAGGGTCATAGATATAAACGATTTTTTTCATTGCCGTATTAAGTATAAATTTCAATAACCTCGCTAAGATAATTAGATCAGTCTTCTAAGTATAATTTAAAAAAGTAAATGTCAAATACTAAAATTATTCTCTGTACCAAATGCATTTGACTAAGTTTTGACCTTTGTCACTTCATTTATGAGTGAATGTAAATAAACTGAACATAACGAGATCGAACACAAAATTATTTATAGTCACAGAAGATATGTCATTCCTTTGAAAATGCATTAGGAAATATATATTTATTAATTAACTGGTTTATCCGTCTGAATGTGTATATTTGTTTACCAATTTTAATTCAAAAAACACTTTTAGATCTCACTATGAAGACAAATACTTTGTCTATGGAGTGAGATTTGGGTCGATTATGTCATGGCGGGTTAGACGTTTTCGGCGCTTGGTTTTATTGAATTTGTTTTGAATTACGCCGTCAATGATCTCGTTTTATCCGCTGTTGTTTAACTATCACAGTATCTGTGTATTGGTAATCGTTTCGTAAATATTTCAAATGCTGAAACAATTGCAAATGGGCCTTCGCGCGTTCATGCTCCTTGCATCAAAAGTATGGAGTTGTTTTTGTTACATGTTTAGAAAGCAATATCGAGCGGTAAATATAAATCGTATTCAGTTTAATGGTGATTATAGTTGTTTTAAACAGGTTCCGTGTCTCACGTGGTGTTTGCTTTTCAGTTGGCTCAATATCAATCTGTCAAATATGAAATATATCCACTTTCTCCCGTATCTCGACACAGGCTGAGTAAGTACACAATATGTTATTATCAGTGAATATTATTGTCATTACGAATCCGCATATAATTTGCAACCGTAAATAGCTATCGGCGAAACAATTCATTTCGCTATCACAGTGCAACGGCAAGCCGTCCACATATGAAATTTAAAGTAGAAATATCAATTTTAGAATGTACTGAGTCCTGCCACAGTTGCATTCATATCTGTTTCAAATAAATTGAGTATCCATCGATTATACGCATCGAATATCTTCGTAGATTATTCCTATTTTCAGTGATAAATTGATCGTAATGTAAGCATACTATCAATGATTGATACGAAATCCTATAATCCGTCGCACTAGCATATGGTACGTAGATAGCGGATAACGTCTATACATATAATGTCGGACATTTGTGTGATGTATTGAACAAACAGCCTTGGTTGTTAAGGAAACACCATTGTAGAATTAGTCACGCATCAAAAGTTGAATAATATTATTCATAATTTATATACTTAAGCAACTGATTTATGCGTAAAATTAGCTTGAGAAACATTAAAGCAACAGTCTCTTGACTGTCAGAAAGGTTACTGTTATACTATAAATTGAATACTGGTCCAATCTGTTGAGAGAAACAAAATACTGTTGAAGTAGGTTGCCTATTCCCATACACAACTGCAATATAGAAAAATCCCCCAGGACATCCAAGTGGGTTACGTCATATATATATCTACTAATTAAATTAAAAACGGGAGCTAGATGTTCATAGCATGACAAGTGCTGATTAACCGAGCGTTCATGATAATAAATTGAAGATAAGAAGGGTAGCGCAATAAGCAATATTATTGAGCAAAACAATATGCATATCAACCTCTTACACTATCACATTTATAGATTACATTATTGGAAATGTGTGTAGATAGGGAGTTATGTTTTGTCATCTTTTAGTAGAAATGCATATACGATTGTGGCACTATTAATATCAAAATTGGAGTAGTCGAATGGCCAGTGATCCTAATCTCTGAGCTCATAGTTCTGAATTTTTTCCCCGTCTATAGCAGATATTTATGTGGTTAGCATAAGTCGATCAATATATTGATGTAAAATTGTCAGATGATCCGATTATAAATGAAAATATGTGGTTCGAGTACTGGCTATTTAAAACAAATACAAGTATATTTTATGAGAATTTCCTGTTTATGAGTTCAAATCGTTGAACTTTATACAGAGGATGCACAAAGAGCTGCTATTCTAGTTACAGATAAAAAATATAACCACATGAAAATGATAATAGTAATTCCATAATTATACAAACTGTAAGATGACTGGCTGACTGACTGACCCAAAGGTCAATGTACAGCCAAAACAGCTAAATTAGAATCCTGTAACTTTGCAGATAAGTTCCTTGTATGTAGTGTAAATGAAGGAAAAGGAATTTGGGAAATTCCTTCCCATTCCATTCCAGGGGTATTTTATGAGAGCTGTTTCATTCATATCTATTAAATAGAATTTCAGTTAAATACACACAATATTTTTTTTTATGTAATATCAATAAATCAACGTAAACTGCCATACAATAGTACCAAGGAGTATTTCTATCATTTCCTTATTTTTATTCACGATTTGATGTAACAATTTCAATCTTGTTCACTCCACAACGGGTCACCTTGAAAATGCAAACATGATATTTGAAAACATTGCAATTCAGAATATCATAAATAATATTGAAATGTTCAACAAAAAAGTGTCTCCCCTGATATAACTGGATACCGGTTACACGAACAAGCCAGTGTTAAATTGTTAGGAAATAAATTCTCAAGTTCGCAATTGAAATGAGCCGAATGATAATACGGCGTTAAAATGAGGGGTGAGCTTAGTCTGTAAGGCTTCCCGACGCGTCGACCCCCCCCAGTGTGATTGCGACATTTCCACGAATGATTGGACAAGCTGTAAAACCTTCATCTGCAATAATGCTCTTCATCCCCGACTATTGTTGGTTATTGCGTGCGAGAATTATTTTTCTTGAATAAACCTATAATTTATCTAATCAGTCTCATGTGGCATTTCCGTTCTCTCGCACTTTTCTTTATCTATATATATATTTTTTCAAAATAGTTTTTTGCTGGCGATATATTTGATAGAAAGAAAAAAATTATTCCGTCCATAAAATAAGGTTAATACGAAAAAAAAGCGGCGGCGGATAGGACGCGTGACGGCACAAAAACCGCCATGCCGGTTGCCGTCACGTCATACGAGGCGAAGTAACGCTACTCTCAACCCGCGCCTGTAGGTGTTTTGACATAAAATAAAATATAGCAATAAATAATATTAACAATAAAACAACAGTTTTTAAATTTTGGACCGAACCACAACCGTAATTTTTTTTTGGACCCTTCCTATTTCGTCGCGTAGTTCAGCCAGGCGTAGGACCAGAGGGCACTAATCGGATTTCAAAATAAGTACTATATGTTATGTTAGGTAATACAGACATAATACAGAGCTCAAAAGTGTGATATTGAAATTGTTCTTTTTTGTCCATATTTTTTTATCTACGCTCAGCGAACCGGGCACATAACGCCCGGCGAACGTACATTTAATTTCCATACACTAATAATATTTCAATCTTACAATCCTACTCTATCATAATGAAATATAATTGTTTATTTGTAAGCGGCACTATAGAAATTACCGAACCGTTTCTATGAAAATCTCATACAAATAGAATCGAATAAAATTCTGTAAGCAACCTAACTATGACCTATGGAGTTCTCCGAAATAAAAAAAAAACGATATTTGATTTTCGCACTCAATTGCTTCTTGACGACTAGACAATGTTCCTCTGTGTTTTATTGATGTAAAACAAACGGTCAAAGATTCTACTTTGAATCAAATATGAATACATTTGCTGTTCCGAGTGCTCAAACCCATATATTTTTCTTTGTGTGTAATAAATCATGCATTTTTTTTTCACACAAAACATTTCACACTTTATATTTGTGTGTACTGTTTTACAACAGGATACAGATCTATTTGCCCTTGGAATATTAACAATGCCTACATCCACAGTGCCTTCTTTGCAAAAACTAACTAAAGTTAATTGTGAACATTTTTGGTTAGCCTGTTGCACTATAGTCACTTAGTTACTGTTAGTGTGAATTGGTTCAGTTAGTAATGGGTAGTGTTAGGAATTTCCGTTAGCTAGTATTCATCAGTTAATGGGACTGCAGGTATAAGACTGTTACGAAGATAAAGTTAGTATTCGTGACTAACCATGCTATTTAAGGTTAGTCACAGATTTGTTGGCACTTTCGAAGACTACAATTATCGCTTCTAATTTGCACGTGGCTTGGCATCTAAACCTTCAGACTGAAACACAAATTGTTGGAAGAGGTACTGCTTCATGGCAGAAAAGTAGTTCTGTTATACGATATGATAATAATAATACTAATAATAGCTGGGGACAATTCCACACATGGCTATCTGATCCCAAATTGGGCAATTTAATGCCTGCGTTATAGTAAAGGGACAGTTGATAAACATCGGTGTTTCATTATTTCAGGTCTAGTGAAGCGCAAGATGTTGGTGCTCGACCTGGACGAGACGCTGATCCATTCGCACCACGACGCGATGCTGCGGCCCACGGTGAAGCCGGGCACGCCGCCCGACTTCGTGCTCAAGGTCACCATAGACAAACACCCGGTCAGATTCTTCGTGCACAAGCGGCCGCACGTTGATTATTTCCTGGACATTGTGAGTATAACAACTGCCATATGCCACCCAGCATCACCATAAGTTCATATCCGTATTAGTACTATATGTATATGCGAAAGACATTGTGTTTGTCTGTTACGCTTTCACGGCGGAACCGCTTGGCGGTTTGTGATGAAATTCGGTATGAGGATAGTTTGAAGACTGACGATGATCATTTTTTATCTCGATATTAACAAGGTATAAAAATGTACGCGGGGCACAGCTAGCATATGTATATTCGCACACAGCAATCTAAACGCTGCCTTCTGTGGGAATAGAAACCGACAAACACTAGACGAAGAGACCAATGGGCGAACTTTGTATTATACATATGAAATGTTATAGCAATCGCATGTTCGTTTCACAATTGCAGGTGTCCCAGTGGTACGAGCTGGTGGTGTTCACGGCGTCGATGGAGATATACGGCGCCGCGGTCGCCGACAAGCTGGACAACGGCCGGGGGATCTTGCGGCGGCGATTCTACAGGTACCTACAGTTTTACATGTGCCATCTTTACTGTTACTTATAAAGCCTTACAACTTGTAATATTTTGTTTTATTTTTATTATTGTTATTAAGATTTATTTATTTATTTATTCTTTGTTTTTGTAATTGTGTACTTTACTTGCGTCATACAAAGCCCGGGAATAAACTGATTTTTCTGTTCTTTCTTTCTTTCTTTCTTACTTTCTAATAACAACAATAGCATCTTGGTAGAATATACTATAACCATTTATTTTAAGGTGGTAAAATGGTGCATTTTTAATAACAAACCATTTGCTTATACAAATGTGGGTAGTTACAAAAGTTTTATTACTAGTAAGACAGACAATGTGCAAAATGAATTATCAAAATGAAAACGCTCCATTACAGACAGCACTGCACCGCGGAACACGGTTCGTACACGAAGAACCTGTCGTCAATATGCGACGACCTGAACAGGGTGTTCATATTGGACAACTCGCCCGGCGCCTATCGGGACTTCCCGGGTATGTCTTTCCACTAACATTAATTCTACACAAAATGACTGTGGCAACCCAGACTCCTTGTATTTTTATTTTTTATGTAACAATTCCATGCATGACATGGAATGTTTGTTCCCTTGTCTTTGCCCTCTTAAAAATTAAAATTGCCGGCTAGTTCCGGCGGATAATTTTTCCATCCACTGCGAGCTCACCTGATGGCAAGTGTAGTGCAGTCTAAGATATAGCATAGCCTATGAACTGCCTATTCATTCTTGTATTG
>DWEM01002975.1:0-11296 GCA_018245935.1 Agara belti belti | reverse complement strand
TCTCTGCCCTTACAAACCCAATAGCTATTGGCAATTCTCCATTTTATTATGTTTTCAGATAACTGCCCAGAATTGCACATTTCAATCATGATCAGACATATTTTATTTATCTCACGGATGTATCATACTACCACCTGTTCTTCATAATGTTCGTTAGGGCATGTAATAAGTGCATGATCATACTGTGATCTACTCACATTGCGAATCCTTTAGGAGGTTAGATACCTACTCCCTATTCGGAATCAACTACTTTTCGAACTGGAGTACAAACGATGCATCTGTAATCATTTAATTACTGTTTAAACAGCGGCAAACCGAGACACAAGGGTCTGAGCCCATGAATGAGCGATGTATATTTTAAACAACTAAGCTTAATAACCGCTTTAATCTCTGGCTTAAAGCTTGGCCAGTTACAAAGGGAGATTGGAAAAGTTTTTTCTTCAGAGAGTCCAATTAAACTTGGAATGTATTTCTTGTGGCGGAGTGGATTTTACGGACAGGAAACATACGACTGCGTTTGCTCCACATTTGAGGCCTCATATCCATTCGGTCGGGTCAATGAACAATAATTGCATTGTTTTCTAACTGATTTTTCATTGTTCCACTGTTAAACGTGGGCCTCCTCTTATATTGAGAAGCTTAAATGCCATATCGAATAGATAAACATTGCATGTATCCTTGAAGAAAATGAAGCACGTCAGATTTGTAAGGACAGAGGTGTTTGGCACTCGATGCTCTCTGCCTAACCCGGAAGGGACCTGACGTGATGGTATAATAATATATTTTTTTTAAATTTATAGTTCATCTATTTAAACTAGACAATTTGCTAGTGGTTTCTAAAAGCTCATATTGCATTATGAGTATAAAATTTACTTTTATTATTAATTGGAATTAATATAATACGATCTATCATCTATTATCTATGATCACTAATCTACCAGTTTTGGCAGCGAAAAGCGGGTATCTACTTTGGACTATCTCTTATTACTTAGTTTTTAAAGTTTCTCAACGCAATGAGCATGTAATCTATTTGTTTGTGGACTAAGCTATGTTATTTACATTGAACCGAACGCCTTTTAGTGGAATGAGCGAAATAATTAGCTAGTTAACCGTAGTGCTTCTATAAATCGCCGAGTCGTTAAGTTGCTACAAATGCAGCGTTTGGCTTCCGGCCAGATCGGAGACTACTTGCGTATCGATTTAAATGGTAAAATACTCTTAATGACTCGAATTTACCTAAAACGATGTATATCATTGAAATTTTACCCGTACAATACGTGCCAGTGTGAACCAATGAATGTACGTAAGCACGCGTGCATGTTTTTTAAGCGAGAGATTGTGGGTTCGAATTCCAACGAAAATCAATTCGTTACAAATAGATTGTGACCTAATTATTCGGAACCGGCTTCGCTAATAGATAAGTGTAATCTAAATGGATGGTAATTTTCATAAATCATAGCTTTTGTCATACATAACGTTATTCAATTGCTTTGAAAGAACATTGTCATATTCTCTTGATTTGTTTTTAGAAATCATTTTCGACCTTACATTCATTTTGTCGTGAATGAAGCCGCGGTCGTAACGCTATTCAGAGCACACTGGTTTGTCGACTTGAGTAGTATCGTTAGTCGTATTTATTTCGTTAATAGGCCGGCTTACACAACGGATAGGAAATTAAAAACGAATCGGTTTTAGATGTTATCCCAAACGGTAATTGGTTTTCATCGAGCCAAAACACCTTTTCCATTTTTTGCACCGGTTATTTAGTGAGAGGGAAAATCTACGCTTAAATATTGTGGATTTTTTTGTATTACGTTTTTCTGTAGAATACATTTGTAGATTTGTTTTCTATAAGAAAAGGTAAATCTCACGCGTAGGCGGATGTAAAAAGGTTTCCTTATAAGTCATTGGATTTTTTTCGAAAACAATTTTTTGGGTGACTTGCAGTTTACGAGTAGGTAACAAAAACATAAAAATAAAACACATTTGCAATACATAGAACACATTTAATATATTATAACATTTTAAATATAAAAGGATATTGCTTATTATACAACTCTAACATGTAGTTCTATAATTTCTAAGTATAAATAATTATTGGTAGAGCCGTATTGTAGGTAGTTGAATTGTTGTTTATTGGTCTCAAGCCTATGTTGGTAGGCAGACACATTGCAACACCAGTCGCAGTAACTTAGGCTATAGAGATAGTAACAAATCTGGGATTCCATTGTAGCAAATAAAATTGTCTATGGATTACAATAAAAACACAAAGGAAATGTGTTACTGAGAGGTAAATTTTAATACACTACCAAAATCATAGGATCCAGAGCCTTGTATATAAATAGTACATAAGGCTTTATGCCCTATTTATCATACATCTCATACAATATATCTTCACAAGTCATCATCAATTTCATCAATAGTTTTGTTGAACAACTTTCTGGAGAACTCTTTGTTGAAATAATCGGATATCATATTCCATAGACCAATTGTAAACCACATTAAAACAGCAAGCAAACAAACAATACGAAGTGCTAAACCAATCATCCTCTTTCTATATATGTATAACATACGTAAAGTATATAAATTGTATTGATATTATTGCGTAATTACTTATAATACAGAAGTACTTATACATACCTATATAGGTTCGTATGTACGAATAAGCCGGCGATGTAATGAAACGAAACAAAATTCACCCTCTTTATGACTAAGAATACTTTGGAACTGAAACAAAAATAATGGTTTTTGTTATAACGAAACACTGTTTTTTATAAAGCGTTACAGTAACTGAATTAACATACAAAGTGTGGTTTTTTTTTACAAAATATAAGTGAATTCATGTTGCCAAACTTAGAACTGATGATAACAATTTTTCGGTACAACTGATTCAATTAAACCCGAGAACCATTTAACGTAACTGTATGCACTTAATCTAACTAACTCTTAAGTGAAGTTGTTCTAAGAACTGTTAACAAGCACTTCGTTGTGTGAACTTCAACGGTGTACCAACCTTACTGCGTACCTCGCTTCTTGTGCTATAAAATGGAAGGTGTTTAAAGTTTTTAGTCCCTACAAATGCTCCCCTTCATTCAGAGGCTTAAACGTCTCGAATTTCATCATTTGTCTCGTTGTTTTGACATGAAAAATTCACAAACAGACAGATTTAACGTCGCAGTTACAATATTTTAATGCAAACTCGGAAATCTAAGATGCTTACGCAATTTAAGTAACCTTTATGTCCTAAGTACACAGCGTAAAAAAAACAGTTAAGAAATAGGGTTTGGTAATAAATATGATGGCAAATGTTTATTTAGGGCAATTTTAATATACTTTTCAATTTGTACTAAATGTTTTCTGATATAATGTATATAAACGGTTCTTGTAAAATTACTTTGATGGAAGCTTTAAAATATTATTGTGAAAATTATAAATCACGGTAACGAATACGATACAATCAAAAACACATTTCCAATATTACTTTGATGAATAGATGTGCAAAAGATACGAAATATTACTTTCAAGAAACAAAAGGCTTCTTTCTCTATTAAATTATCTGTAAGCTATGCGTGAAGTTAGCGAACTAGTTGTAGGAAAAGTATGCAGCAATACTGAAAAGTACCTGTTTACGTTCATAAATTCCTATTTAAAAGTATTTCACATCTTCTCAAAGAATCAGCAGATAGGTTTTAAAATATTCCATCTAGTCCGTAAAACGCATCAGAGATTATTTGGAAAACAACATGAATATGAGGGTAGACCATCGTAGTCAGAATCACAATACTGTTGGCTATGACGAATAGTTTCATGTTATCCAGGCCATCCGACGACCTGTGAATGTAAAAGAACAATTATTATACAATCACGCCAGGTCCTTTACGGGGTAGACAGAAAGCACCGAGTGCCAAATATCCGTCTCTTACAAACCTGACGTGCTTCGTCTACATTCATCGCTCTCTTCAAGCATACACGCCGGTTTTGGAGGCTCTTGATTCAAAAAAATAATAAAAGAACAAAGGTATAAATAAAATGTTTGATCTGTAGAAAAATTTATATATAGGAATATTTCCGAGGGTGTGGGTTCAAATCCTGGAAAGCACCTCGAACTTTACATAATCATGTATGTGCAATTCATAATTGAACACAACTGGGATTAGTTACAAAATTACATGTTTTATAATTATAATTTTTTTTTCAGACATTCGTATGATGGTTAATTAAATGATTCAAAATTTCGTAGTCGAAACTTCCAGCGTGAGAAATGCCAGTGTAATAACAAAAATGAAATAAGGATATACATAGAAAAAATATTGAGGATTACGCGTGGAAATAATATATAATTACAAATTTTACGATGTCGTTAATAAGAGTGTACCAAGAAGCCACGTTAAAGAATATACTTAGAGCTATATTTTTTCATTTATATTCCGCAGGGCATGAAGCATGCAGCGACACAAAACTACATTTGTATGACGTTACATAAAAGTCAGACGTACAATATTGCGAGATGGAATATTACACCCATAAAAGTACTTGCTCCTTTAATTCTACATTATTCTCGGAATATTTCAATATGAGAATTCCCTGAAATATCTGCGAATTGAAATTGGGTGTTTACTCATTGCACGGTCACCATACTTACCAATGTAAATGGCTGATCTATGTATAGCATGACCGCTAAAATGGAGGCATTTGGTTGTTATCGAAGAATCTAAGGCTGCGGAGTAGTCGTGCAACGGATTTAATGAACACAAAGAAAAACAGCCTGTTCTAATGTTGTCTTATTTGACCTGTTGCAGAACTGATTGGAATTTTTGGACGATATTGTTTTGACCCAAATTGCTTCAAGGTTTCCTATTGTGTTAAAACAATTTTATTTAAATACATATCTGTTCAATAATTTATTAATCAAATTTTTTTTCACTATACCTTTAATCATTTTATCGGTCATATATAACTAACTATCACTAGTCTTTACATATATATATTATGTGGAATCCTGTATTCGTTTTATACACAAATATAAAAAATACAATTCCATACAAAGCGATTTCAAAAGAACCAAATGCACGAACTACCTAAATCTAAATCCTGCCACTTTATAAGAATACATTTGAAAGCTAATTTAAAGAGGGCGCACTTACGAGTAGCTTTCAAATAACGGAAGTTTATTACGAAAAATGTATAGCTTAGTAAAGGAACTTGACTGTGCAAAACACAGTAAAGCTAGCCATGCATGGATTTTTATGTCGATCGAAAACCTTAAAGCCGGTTCATCGTTCCGCCGATCCCGATATCATTCGGAAATCTTCTTTGGAATAAAGCCAGCTAACTCCGAGATAACGTACCTACTTAAGAAAGACGAAATAGATTTGTGCTTTTAAATCAGAATCTAAAGACAATAGAATTGTGAGAATTCGGCACTTTTACAAAAGATTTTTTATAAATTCACATTTTTTTCATAACACTGCCAAATTTATATACGTTACATCATGTTTTTATTTCAACGAATCAGTGAAGATTCTATATTTCATTGAATGAAAACCTACTTCGGACTTGTTTTCTAAGTGAATCTAAACGAAACAAGATTGAGTATTATCCGACCGAGTTTAAATGTACCTTAAGATTTATAAATTTACAGTATTCATGGCATGCTCTTTAAAGTGTAAATCTAGTCTTATTTACAGAATAAAATGATTTCAGTATTCCAACACATTAGGCCGATCACAGCAGATGTTTCGCAGTGTTTTAACGGACGCGCTATCCAGTTTGGCAACGTCGCATCCGCAGCCATTCCGACTCTTGTATCGGGTCAGCCCAGTAATGACGTTGTAGCGTTTCGCACATAATGTTGGCGGATAATCCGTGTGATAGAGTGCAAGTGGGAACACACGCCAAATTGTGTCATCTGCTTAAGGCTTCGTGTTCATCTGACTACAAATGATCATTACTGTCGAAACAGTTGACATTGTTTTGTATTATATTGTGTGTTCTTGTTGCTGTATGTCTAATATCGATTATTTCAATCGATAGTTAACATTTATGGATCTCTGCTAGGACTTTCGTTTTCTGTGTATATTGTAGGCATCGGTTTTCTTGTCAAGTTCGTTATATCGGAATAAAAAATGGACTATTACGTTATTGCAATCTACCTATTTTATAACAAATCAAATGTCAAATACATTTCAAATTTTATACACAACATTCCTTAGGATACTCTACTAAATCGTTCAAGGTCTCCCCATCTATAGATACTTGCAAGAACCGAGCAGTCACCAATGCGTTGCCGATTTTGAAGAAGAGCTTTTTTCTCATCTTTACTTGAAGAACCTCATGTCATAGCGCTCTGGGAATACCTCAGAAACACGTTCATTTTACATTATACAGGTGCGCGATTAAAGATCTAATTGTGTTATACCTAAACAATTAGATTGTTAATCGTCTCCGGTAATTGGAGTTGGAATTGTAGCTGAGATATCTAAACATCTCCCACGATAATACAACGTAATACTCTAGAGCATCTGGCCGCTGCAAACCGCGCAATCTTGGGTCGATTGTCGTGCCGTGAATAGGACGCCTACGGCCATTACAGATAAAGTGGTGCTTCTTGAATCTGCAGCCGCAAGTAACGACGAACAATTTATAGTCGATTAGAAACTAATCTCCACTAAAACTAGTCTAGGTGTAGACTGAGACGTGTCATTGAACTCATTAATGACATTTTAGAGATAATTATTGTAGTCTCACGTTACTGATTATTATTGATTCTTCATATACCTAAGTAAAATATTGCGAATTTTGGACAGGAAGTTAAAGCTAACACTTGGCTTCGACTCCAGGCCGTATGTCGACATGAAATGGTTTAGTGTCCTTTTCCTCAATACCTGTCACGTCAATTGAGCAACCATGGCCACAAGGGCACTGTAAGACAAAGTCCAAGTAAAATTTATAAATTAAAAGTATAATACCTGAGCCAACTCCCAAAACCATCATTCACATCGTCTAAGGAATCAAGTTTGATTAAAGGTTTGTCTTCTTTCTTTGCTTTAGGTTCAGTTTTTACAATTTTCTTCGATGATCCAGTGGTGTGTTTGCTCTTCTTCATAATCTGTAATTATAAAAAAGTCAAGTATGTATTATAGCAATTATTTAATTATTATTTTACTTTAATTTACATTTTAAGAAAATAATGTATATAAATTGCGTGTAGCGAAATAAATTGATACGAATTTGATTGGTGTTTCTTTTTGTTTTCTGGCATAAAAGCGAGTAACTTCGGGAGAGCTTGAAGAGAAAGAAAAGAGAACGAATATAAAGAACTGAGATTGAAAAAGATAAACATTAAGAATTCAAACAACAGAAAATCGGGAACGCGGTGTCAATAAAACTAAGCAGTATTTCTAAGATTTTAAAGTGTATGCAAGTAATGCACTTTAATCTGAGTATCTTAGTAAATTAAATATTTAAAATGAGAGAAGTATAGTGGACTCTATGACAAGAAAGGATACAGTTCGCACATGTAATTCATAGGGATTTTATACTTTTACATTTAGATTTAGATTTTATATAGATTCAATATCCATAAAAAGTAAAAAAGAACTATTCATAGATGATTTTTGTAAAAAAAATGGTTTCTTAAAATGACCTTTCATGAACGTTTTTTAGAGCTGAAAGTAAATACCAACGAACCCAATTCCAACATCAGCAAATTGTAATTTGCATAAATGATTTATTTTATCCAAGGAATCGGGTATGACGTAACATTAAATAAATAACACACAAGATATCAATCAATCTGCGCTTAAATTTCATTTCCCCTAACTACAAGCATGAAGAGAGAATTTTTAACCCGTCCATTTTCAATTGATATAATCATAGATACATCTAGTACTGAATAACATAATTTCGAATTAAATCCAGTAGTAGCACTTGGTAATATAATATTTAATGTAATATTACCTCCGGCTTCGGTGAGGTTGCGTGGAACAACACGCACGTATTCTCGCCCGTCGCCCGCTCCGCTCTGAGCCTAACGAACCGCATTCAGGGAAGCCCCGCAACTGCTGAACTGCTGATCAATAGCTATAAGATTTGCCTGACTCACCGTGTATGGTTCTTATTAAATTTGTAACGTTATATGGGTTTCTCAATATGAATTGTTTCATAGGAAAAGATTTTTGAGATTCTTTAAGAATTCTTTCACGGCTATCAGCAAGTGATGACTACTATTTTTAACCGACTTTAAAAAAAGGAGGAGGTTCTCAATTCATCTGTATTTTTTTTGAAATAAGTACGTTTCCGATTGCCATACGGTTAGATCTAGACTTAATCAATCATGATATCAAAAAACAAGGTTGAAACCATAGAACATTAGGAGAAAAATTGAAAAAAAAAACAAAAATATTATAATTTTGTCATGACATGATCTAACCTTAATAGCTGTGGTAGTAGAAGTAGATAATATTATAGCACGTATCAATCTTTTATATTTTTCAAGCTGATATGATTTATTACATAAATGTATGCCAATCCATCTATAATCCAATAATGGACAGCTGTTACATTTGTATACGACTACGAGTATTACCTACTTAATATTGTGGCATAATACGTCGACATTATGGTTTTTCAATTTTTTCCACAAACAAATTGAATTTTCTCGTATTCCGTGCTAGTAGTGGTGAGTATAAATTGCTTAATGTAGGTGAAATGGAGGAAAAACTTCTGATTAAAGCCCAAATTAAAATGACTGTGGAATTGTACGAGCACTTGACTTGAGAGAAATACGAACGTTTTTCGACACTCCGCGGCACATCCATTTAATTCTGCTTTCTTTCCGAAGAATTTCGTTTGTAATTTATTCTTTTAAATAACAAAGTCGAGACATAAACCCAGGTTCTTAACGAAGTTATTTATGTTCTTAAATTATACTCGGCGAAATTCCAGACTCAAATAAATGACTGCCCAAGATCTGGTTCGAATTATATTAAAAATAAAATACGCTCCATTAAAAATGAAACACAATGATCACTGGCGATTATAGATCCTCCTTTGGGTTTGTTTGGTTAAGATTTCATTTCCACAATATTCCTAAGAAAATTTTGTTTTTTTCCTTAACACCCTATCGTTTGGGACGATCCTTAGAATCAAAGGTTTTCATTTACAAATGGTGTATTCACTAGTAACGTTCTTATTAGAGCGTACTAATTTCATTGAATTATAAACTTCACAAGACTATTAAGTTATGTATTATGATACTATCACGCCATGTCCCTAACGAGGTGGGTAGAAAGCACCGAGTGCCAAATATCTTTTTCTTACATCATATTTGTGTGCGTGTGTGTTTTGTAGAATCCCATAGTATTGTATTATTGGCTTGCGATATTAGCAGCAACCTGAACGAAGGGACAAAAGGGCCGTAGATGAAAAACAAGGTGCTGGCGTGACTAAAGTAAGGGAATTCTCATTTCTTTGGTAGCTATCCGGTTGCCCTAAAAGTATGTATAAACGATGAACTAATCGATTGTGCACATTATTTCTGATCACTTCTTCTTAAGATAAGAACCTGACACACATAGAAAACACACACACGATTCGATTGTAAGCAACGCTGTTTATAATCGTATGCAGTTGTTTTTATGTGTATCGCCTGTAAATGCAATTGAACTTACTTTATGCTAAATTCAAATAACAATCACTTTGGCGCATATTACAGTAGTCACGCAAGATGTGGGTACATATGTAATGAATAATAGGGTTGTCGATCTGCTTATAAAACAATTGATAATATTGCTATGCGAAAATAATAATATTCGAAACCACAGTGCAATAGGACGAAATTCAATTAACGGTTAGATTTCTAAATTATTGTTCGCAATCCAATTTGGAAATTTCAATTTGAATTAATCGTATAAATCATTGAATCTATTGTAGGTTAGTGCCAGAAACAGATGTGGTGATAGCTGCTTAAATTTAGTTTTCGTTATTTGATCAGTAGGTAGTTATGGCGAAAAACAGTATGTTTAATGATGGTTTGAGGATAACTTGCAAATTTTTTAAACGTCTTTTAAAATGAGAACATTCCTAATACGCAGGTATTGTCAATAATACTAAGCGCAAAATGTCTCATGAAAGATTGCATACAAAATATTAATATCCGTGCAACCTAAGACATTTAACAATTGCTATGAACAATGATAATATTCTAACAAATACTAACTGGACTAGTTTTACTAACAGTCCCACTTCTAGAGCCCTATCAGAGGTCGGTTGCAGATGTTCATGGGCGGGAGCGGTCACTCGTGACTGCTGCCAGCTCGTTCGCTACTCTCCAAATATATAAAAAAAAAAACTCGATTGATATTTAGTACAATCTTGTCCTGCACATAAGTGGTGCGTGCAATTAGTGGACAAAGTAATACTTAGTTTCTACTCCTATGAGCATATACAACTATAACTGTTCCTAATGAAAATAATTTGACAATATAAATGTTTACCGTTGTCAAGTTCAATGATAGTGAACAAAAATCAGGCCGTTGTTTACTTAATCCCACTCGGGAAACCCTGACTATGTGTTACTCGGTTCTTGTGTAAACAAGTCACCCTGCAGTTTTTGTACAACCCGAGTTGGACCCTTTTTTGTTGTGTTGATTATTTTGTCACGTGTCGGGGTCTGTTTATTAACAGCGTTAGATTAATATTGCGGCTTGGTAACTGTTTGCGTTAGTTTAACTGCAGTTGGTATTAAATTGGCACGAAAATCTATTGTCACGATAATAATATGGGTGTCTCTACTAGAAGTAATAACTAGTAATAACTGGGGACAATAACACACGGCTCTCCCATTCCAAATTAGGCAGTTGAATGCCTGTGTTACAGTTAACGGACAACTGATTAACATACACATGTACATACGATATAATACATAGTTATGTAGATATTTTTACTACGACCAGACACAGAACAAATAAATGTGCTCATCACACAAATGTTTGCCCTGCGTGGGAGTGTTGTTCTACGTTATAGTATGCCTATTTCGGATCCGGTTGAACATAGACTAAGAAATTCTAAGGTCCCTCTAAACTTCTTTCATAGAAGCTCGTATGAAAGACACTCTTCGCCTGGCTTTCGGTGAGTTTGTCCCTCAATTGTACCCTCTACCAAATGGTAATATTTGATTAACGTTGCTAACCTTAATATTGATCTCTTACTGTGATAATCATAGTTCTCCGAAAAATCTAAATACTCCTTCAGAAAGTTAAGTACGGAATTTTTTTAAATATATCTATACTAATAT
>DWEM01002974.1:0-11296 GCA_018245935.1 Agara belti belti | reverse complement strand
TTGTAGAAAATGCTTTCAAATTTAAAAATTGATTTAATGAAGTACGGTCGATTTTCGACCGCTAGGCGACCACTAGTTACATATGAATGTGCCTAATACATTAGGATTACATGTACATCATTAAATACCATATAAAATTACATTTATAGTGAAGTAACTACAGTTAGTGTTATCTTTATTATGTTTTAACAATCGCTTAATAATCGCTTCGGATGTAGATTTTGAGGTGATATCGTATCGTATATATTTGTTTAATAACATCTAAATACAAATATGCATATATTCGATAGACGTTCAGTGATGAAAAGTTCGTAACTTTCATGTCATATTTATATACATATTATATTAGTAATAATTTATTATGATAAAACGCCAACAAATCAGGAAGTCAAGAAGCGTACGTTAATATCATAATATCGACGCTCACGGTTGCGTATCGCGAGCGTCTCTTCGTCATTTATCTGCATCGTTGTGGTTGACACGGCCCATCAATTCATTTACAAACGAGCGAATAATCTATCGACTTTCGCAAAAGATACAGCTCGTAGGGTAGGGGACTATGAACATTTAAAGTATATTTGTGGCCAGAAACAGGCGGTAATAAGAAGTGATTATTTTTTATTATTAGGTAGTTACTTTTCGGACTAAGCAGAGAGCACCGACTGCCAAATATTTATTCAACTAAAGATTAAGAACTTGGCGTGACTATAATAACTATAATGTAATGTCAAATGCCTTCGAAGCTTTTAATGATTGATCCCTTCGATAACTTGTTGGCTACATACCAGGCCAAATTAAATTTACGAAAAAAATGTTACAAAAACAAACCCGCAGTTTATGATTTTTAATGAATATACTAAACAATAAACAAATTAAATAGCGTACATTACAAAAAGCAATTCAATTTCTTTAAAAGTTTATCCATCCAACTAGTCACGGATATTACTAAGTTCAAATATCAGCCAACGAAACTTTAGGTTCACAAGCGACTTGTTTTGTCTATGTCAGCAATAAAAACATTATTAATGAAACGAAACTAACTTTGTTTTTAAAGTTTTAATTATTGAAGTTTGTATTCGCAAAAAGGCCATTTTTATTATCCGACAGATACTTAAGCGCAGAATAAGTGAATTTCTGTGAAGTAACTTAATGAAGCACTGCGTTTCTAGTAGCATTTACCTAGGTAATAAAGTGATGCCTTTGCTACATTTAGTGAAGAACAAAGTCAGGCCTCATTAAAACTTGTCCAATTATTTAAACATTACAAGACCTAAATCCAACTTTTGAACAATTTTGTATCAACCTACCCTACTATTAATTTACCTGCTGCGCCATTTCAAGAGTTTCGCCACTTTGTCTTTTGGGTTTAACTTAATGTTTATAATTTGGAGTCTTGTATTTTCTTTGAGTTATTTCGCTTTAAAATAACTGCACTATTTTAGTATTCAAATACGACAGTTTCAAATTAGCTTCATTGAGTTATGAAAATATGAAAGACAGGAGGTTACTAATAAATTATTATGTTTGTGTCACTAAGTCGTCAACTGTCGCGTTATAATATAAATGGCACACATCAATCTTAACTGTCCATCAATCTCCAATCTAGGTGCACGTGCAGTCCACCTTGGTAAATATTTTAAATGTTAACCGCAACGTTACGTTCCGCAAACAGCTGATATTTTTCTAAGATTCATCCACGACCTTGTGCTGCAGTGTATATTTTACACCCGATCTGAGTCAATTGCCAGAAATGTAGCTGATGAACTTGAAAACCGTGGTGAGTTATGTCACAGTCTGGGATATATTTATTAACATTCTCACGACAGTGTTGGGTGACTATTTTTACCGCGTGCTCAGCGAAACAATTGAGAATTGTTTAGCCAATTGGAAAGAGTTTGAATTCAGTGACAGGTATTAATTGATGTACATAAATATTACAAAACGCGGCGCTCGGCCATCTTGCAAACCGGCAAATTGATTGGCTATGAGAAAGCGACTACGGCAAACTTTTGTTTAAACGGTCCCTTATAACCTCGCACTTTTCTTGTTCTATATTAAATGAGTACACATTTTTAATCACTAAAGAGTTATATATTACAGTCTATATGATAGGAAGGAC
This sequence comes from Agara belti belti, assembly GCA_018245935.1. Classification (NCBI taxonomy): domain Eukaryota; kingdom Metazoa; phylum Arthropoda; class Insecta; order Lepidoptera; family Hesperiidae; genus Agara; species Agara belti. The sequence continues at coordinate 9,177 of DWEM01002974.1, read as the reverse complement.
TGCTTATATTACGTTCGATATTAATTTCAAAATAAAGTATACCTGTTAAAGCCACTTTAATTTGTATTGTTTTAATTGTTCCCAATTTTATATGTAGATGCTCTCGATCTACATAGTCACTAGACTATTCACATCGCCATCCAGTTTTAAAAGTACTAAAGGGCTGTGAGGACCAAATTGTAACGTTTCCTGACTTGAACTGGCTCATATGTCGAAACCGAACTACTAACCAGCTAGTGGTCACCTACGGATTCTTGATAAATCATAGAAGTTGCTAACACGTCGTATGCTTTAAAGAAACCTTTAACGCTACGTTTCAAGAACCCGAAATGTTACTTATCAATTGAAGAGTTAAAGGCAAACAGTGAACATCTATCAAGTTATAGTATGTGTTCTTTAATTCGATGGAAGCTTCACAGTTAGTACCGCGCAAAAATTCGCTGCAGCCATTGTCATAAGTGTATACGACACGATCCATAGACTCAAGTTACAATCCCAATGTATATATTCACACTCGTTATCGCATATCATAAGTGGAATAGCGATAAAACGTTAAAATGACCAATGTTAAAATTTATACCATAAAAAATAAAATAAAAACCGTTAACATTGAAAAGGCGGAATGTTTTTTTTTGTTTTTATGTAAATTATGATTTTCATACTTTATACCTATTTAATTAAAGAATATTGTAATACTATATATGTACCCGATAAAGTTATATTATTATGCTGTAATCCTTTCAATTACATTTCAATACTGCATACATATATGGGATTCTAAGTAACTAGAATAAAAATCAGTTCATTTGTAATTGAAACAGCTTCATAGTTATTATTATATTCTAACATCATAGTTATATTATATTCTAACAGTATAAGCACAAAAATACATATTTATAAATAATAGGTACTATTGTTAAAACAGAACAAGTACTTATAATAATGATATGTGAACAGAAGCAAAATCGAGCTATCAGCATGTGTAAATTCAATTCAATTTTATGGTGAATAGTTTTGCAATGTGGAAACAATGGTGGGGGCAGTAACGGTCGTTTTTTGTTGTTTTTTCAAATCAGCATCGGTTGAGACAACTGGAGCAGCAGCTGTCGGCCTCGATCACGCCACCGACGGAGAACAGTTCATTAAGAAGATTCTCAATGGACAGAGTTAGTTTATCCACATCTTAGCTACTATAAAATTAAGAGAACCGCTGAAGTGTTTAGCTTCCATTCTTGCAAGTATTCATTGGAACCACAATTATTTACAAAAAATTACCAACACACAGAAACATTGTGATATACAAAATTTTGTAATTGAACAGACAGATAGACATTGCCTGAGCTTCCATCTCATGCTTCATGAGCTGCATGAGACGCTCACTATAATGGTTATTAATTAAGTATTATATGTCCAGTGTCAGAATCAACTGGCCCCAAGCCATGGGCTGAGTTCAAAGACTACACAAAAAAACATATTTTTAAATATAGGTAGGTATACAAGCAAATCACGCCCACTCACTAATGTTACATGATTTTACTATTTTATTATTAGAGTACAACTCAGCTCAATCTTTAAATACGAAGGTATCTTAAGCGCTAATTTAATTACTAATAACGTTATTTATTTAAAAAAAATTGGTAAGGAAATGTTGTGTTACTTAGTCTTACGTAAACTAATATAATTTATTTGAGTTGCCTGTAACTCTATTGAGCGATTGCCTGCCTGATTCACCTGTAAATACTCATTTATTGCCTCATTATTTGTGCCTGTCGTGATGGTGTAAAAAATGATGTATTTTTTAATACTTTATGTACGAAATTTTATTTTCTGGCTCCTTTCCTGGATTTCGGAAACTGCTTGAACCGTACGTGATCAGCTTCTGCCTCTGTGAATAGTTTTTCAGTTATCCAAATGTATAACGTTATTATTTTTATTTTCTAGCATCTATTAGGAACGTTCTGTTCTTATTCCCTGATACTCTTCAGAAATAAAGCTACCTTTATCAAACATTAGGATGGCTATGCTGTTGTAATTACTTTCCATTTTAGTAAATGATAAAAATTTTTAGAAATCCCTGCGAGACCTAAACAACTCCTATTTACGGCGCCATATAAATTATGTGACGAAGGACATAACTGTAGCTACAATAACATTGTGATGGTTTTTCCTTTATTTGTTGGAAAGAGTGGCAGTGAATATTATGGAAACGTTTATAGCAGAGATTACGAGAATATTTTTTCCATGAAACCTTTTGCGCCGTTTAAAAGGAGAACTACTAGACCCCAATTTACGCTGTGTCCTGTACATAGAACTGAAAGTAGTACAACCGAAACAACAAGTAGCACAAGTAGTACTCAACCGCCTGTAATTTGCACTTCAGAAAAGCCACAAAAAAGATTGAATATTCAAACGGATACGAGTAAAAACACTCAACCAACGAAATTTCAAGGATCGTACAATGCAGGCAATAGAGATGAAAAGAAACCATCAGCGTACTGTCCACAATTTAATCCATATTGGTGTGTTCGTGACTAGAAAATGGAAACAATAATGAAAACATAAAGTACTCTTTGTAAACAAGCTGACCCACTACATACGAAGCCATTAAACTTAAATGCCATTTACGAGTTGAAATAAAAATATTTTCCCTGAGCCTTCATCACCGTATTATACCTATAATAATAATTTAAATACATAATAATGTCAGGGACCCGGCGTGACGGTACAATAATAATAATAATATTCCCTTTCATCCCATTATTAAACCTTAGTGTTTTTTTTTTACTTTAATCTTTAGACTATTATTTATATCGACTTAATAGGTTACTTTGTAGCGTAATTATAACGCAGAAATCATTTTTAGAGCATGCAATTGTTGATATTAATAATCATTTTATTTGAGTCGGGAGCAAGTAAACTGCGTTGGGATAAACAGTCTTGGGCAGTTCCTCAAGAGCCAATAGAATATTTCTTCAGGAGACGCCAGCAAATGCCTGTTAAAAGCCGGAGCGCACGGTGCCAATGTCCTCCTCATGAAGGTATTATCAATTAACCTTTCATACGAAGATGATGTTTTTGATCAGATGAGTGAATGTTGTTAATTATATGATGATGAGAGATACTAGAGTAACCTAGTTGACATTAATATTTTAAGTAACAATTGCATCAAGAAAGATTACGTGCCTACGACCAAAAACGGAATGGTAATCACATTGGCGAAGTAACAGTAAATTAGTTAACCAAATTCTTATTCCAACCATCACCAGTACGTACTGTGATTGTAGTGTATAATGATCTCATATGTAATAAACGGACAAGCATGCCACGTAGAACTATGTAGACACAACACGACTGAGTGTAATAACAATTAGTGCTGTTGCCTAAGAAGACTAGATTAGAGCCACCAGCGTTTCAATGATGTCGCGCTCGTAGCTTTAAGCCTAAGACAGGGCACAGCAATGTTTCGTCTGTTATAAAAAAATTTGCTGTTTCAAAAAAACACGATCCACTCAATCTGGTCTCAAAATTTGTCTTCCTTTAACAGATAAGTGAAAATTGAAAAAGAAAAAGATTTACTTTCACGTTGTTATCGAATAACAATCCAAACGGTGTTATTAATATTGGTAACGGAAATTCACACCGTTATCTTAATTGCAAAATGCGGTACCCGAAGTGTTGCAATTAAATGTTCAAGACAACGAATTTCACCCGCTCTTCTTATTAAAAGTTTAGTCCTAGTTATCATCTTTCTGAAACTCACAGTTCACCCTTCATAAAAACCTACGTGTATTATGTTTCTAGAAACATTGTAATAGCTTAATAATTGAATTGTAATAGCAATGAAACTTCGAATCATTTTACTATCAATATTTTTATTGAAGACTTCTATGCTCACGCTCCTTATGTATTTGGCATATGCGAAGTATGCGTAAGTATAAAATGTTGCAATCTTTAGCCTCGATGGTACGTTTAGTGTTCATTTACAAAATTATCCTCCACCCACTTTTAGAAATTATTAATTAGTGTTCAAATTTCAAAACATGTCAGTTTAGACGATCTTGACATGATGGACAACGTGTATTATGCGGATTTCGTGTTTCTTGGCACACAAATTCACTATATTTCTATCATAGTTGGCTCACTCAGCATCCTAATAAAACAAAAATTACGATATATTGAAATAAGCAGTTGGTGGAAACTTAAAAAATTAAGATAACGATGATGGTGATAATTACTGCGAAAAAGATCAGCTAGAACAGTTCTTATTTCCCGTTCTATAAAACAGCTGTATATAGCCTAGATAGGCGTAAAGTGGCACCATTTGTAGATTATTCCGCTTTCAAAGTCAACAGAACCGATTGACAATAACATCTCTTTGAAACAGAAATAAGAAAATAAGGCCTGTATATCGTTATTATAATAAATTATATCGTAAATTGCCAATTTCAGAATGCCAAAGTGAGTATAAATTAAATGAAGATGCTGTGTACTTTTTAAGTCTTCGAGGTTTGATAAACAAAACGGAACATCAAGTCGCAACGGAAACGGAAACACTGACATCCCCAGTTGCAGACAGAAAAAGGCGAAAACGAAACGTACAAAATGTAAACTCAGAAAAAGCGTGTTGTTGCCCACCTCAATCATTTATGATGCCTACTTTTATATCTGATAAGGAATTCGATGATATCGCCGACAGATTCGATAAAAACCCAGATGCGCCGCAGTCGCCTATGAGCGTTTGAATATAACACACCTTTATATTTCTATACATATTTCATAAACAACTATTGTGACGCTCAGCATTGATCCAGTTGATGATGTTTTTTAAACTAAATTACACCAGAAATATAATTATTCAGCAAAATTAACAAATCAATTAAAATCATTTGTACGGAATGCTTGGCTCTTTAAGACATATTAAGAGGACTGCCGTGGTAGGTTCATTATTAATACATTACCTACTCTGTAATAGAACTGCCTCAAATTCACATCCCAAAATATCTTGTCCAAGCCCTCTCGTATATGTTAAATTGTGTAAGTATTGTTTTATCATACATTGGGTTATTAAGAAGTCTTTAAATACTAGCCGTTACCCGTGGGCTTTATTCAGTAAGATATTAGAAATTTTATTGTCTTGATAAAGAAAATCCTTAGTAATTTCATAGCTCTTAAACAACTTTATAAAAAGAAATGTATTTATTACATTACCCCTTTCGATCTTGAGAACTTCATTCCAGAAAATACATATAATATTTTTGATACGAGATGGAGAACAGGGCGAAAATAAATGATCTACATTTTTCCTTACAATTCGAAGTATCTATATATTATAATAAATTTCTTCATTATTGGTTCAGGGATTTGAGCGTGCGATAAAATATGACAAACAAACACATATACAGGTATTGTAGCTACTTCTACGTTATAAATACGAGTATGACGGATTACCTTCAAAAATTATTCTATTCAATTAGTGTTTGGGGATAAATATTATTTTGATTAGATTTAGTCCCAGGATCAGTGTAATGAACTAGGTACTTTTCATTCTACGTAAGTAAGTGCCTTTCATTTATCGAGTGCATGTGTAGCGGTGCTCTCTCCATTATAGCATGATCGGAACAATCAGATGGCCAAACTTCACCCCGACGACCGTCCTTAAATCGTAGCGATACAGATTAGGCATATAAAAACGCGCCAATGACACATAAATGACCATTTCTCTGCCCTCGTGAACTGAACCGCCGTTTCACGCTTTGCGAATGAAAGACACGATGACGATATTTCTGCTACAATTGCGAGCACACTACCCAATCTCTCTTTCGAAAGAATATTAGGTATATCAAAATAGGAATAAAATTAAAAAGTGGTACATAAAATAACTTCAAAAACAATGAAACATTTGCTACAACTTTATGAGTTGTAAACACAGCTATAAAAAACGAGTAGGTACAGCATTTCGTAACAGCAGTATACGATGCAGTATATATATTTGTGGACGTTTCTCGCAGTCTTGAAATCACTTTGTGTTGGAAACGAATATAATGACACCTTTATACACCAGCAGACTTCCGGTAACAATATTGTTTTCTTATGCACCTTGTGGAGGTAACAATACATAACGTCCAATGCATAACATTGAATGAAATTAATTCTACAATGATCTATTATGGGTATTTGGTCATAGTATTCTTTGCCTGCTTCTCGATCTTGCCTTAAAACTCATTATTGTCTCAACTGTATATGATGTTGATTAAATGAGATAAATAAATAAATATAATAAGAATAAATAAATATAATATTAATCCAAATAATTGCATAATTATAATGTCAAGGAATTGGTTCACGTCTTCTTAATTGTTAATAGAAAAAAGACTGAAATAGTTCTCGCATCCCAATAGTAATTTTAAACTAATCCTTCTACGTCACTCCTCATGATTTTTGGAGTTAATAAGCTAAACTGACTCCTAGTCGCTTAGGCATTCAGCCTCTGTTCTTGGTATTTTTATAACAATAACCTACAGTTGCACTTTTATCACACCTTTGCTCAGTCATCCTAGTCATCCTAGAGGCGGATCTTCGTTATAATCTGCACAGGAATAACATCGTTAAGACAGCTTTTAGAGTGCTGGCATTCATGTCGCGAAACTGCAAAGAATTTATGGAACCTTCAACAAAATTTATAATCTACGCTGCGCTATGAACAAACATAGGTGCGGATTATGCGACATAATATGTATAAGAAGTGCAAGGAACATATCCGAAAAAGGTTTTTCGTAGAGTTTGACATATAGCTGTATAGCTGTATAGGAAAGAGGCTAACCAGCTATGAAGATCCGCGATAATTTCACCTCTGCACACTAGTCAGTTAGTCACTGTAATCAAGATATAAACTGTTTAGAACAATGCTTTACATAATAACGATAACACTGGTCTTAGCAGGCAAACTAGCGTGTCCCCAGGATTTACACATTTTTAATATATGTACATACTGGATGTCCCGGCGAACTTCATACCGTCTAACAATAAATTAACAGTTTAATTATACTCGTACCAATACCTGTACCGACTTTAATGATATTCGGCGGGACGTACATCATGTTATGTTTGACAGGTAAGCAGTTTATACGGAAAAATTAAATAGCTTTTAATACTATTTTCTTCCGATTTTTTTTTCTTTATAAGAACCTTCCTTGTGTCTTAACAAAAACGTTAAAAATAAATTAACCGAATTGGTCAAGCCGTTCTCGAGTTTTCTCCTTCGCAACACATTCGGCGATTCATTTTTATTTATTTAGATTATGTACGAGTACACGTCGCTTTTAATTGTTGATTGTTTTATAATTTAAAATCCGGAATTTATTTTATGGCCTATAGGAAATGTTTGTCTGTCTGCCATTGCCTGCTAGACTGTTAAGCAATTATTATTCCATTAAAAACTGTTAATTATGATACATCCAAGAGGGCTTACATAAGCGTGCGCGATGGACGATCCATTCAGATCACGTTCTCAAAACATACACCCACATCTTGCGGTCTTCTGAGCATATTCCATGGAAGATCACGTAAAATTAACATATGTTGCACTAAATATAAAGTACACAAAATAACCACTACCGCTATGACACAAAAACAATAATCAATCGATGCATCTCCAAAGGTGGAATAAAATGAATATCGTGTATACAAAATAAATGAGAAACGCATTAACTAATCACAAAATATTTGCTAGACCTAAGTACTAAGATATTATTTATCTGATTAATGCACGATAGAAAATGTATTAAAAATGTTGTGGTAATTGGTTTGTTATAAGGTCATTAGTCATCATGTGAAACAAACTATTACAATGTATATATTTAATTCATTTATAAATAGATCTAGATCCAGTTCAGATATAGAACGTTCAATTATGTGGGACAACATTGGCTTAAATACTATGTTGCACCGCGGGAGTCATAGACGACGTTGACATTTGTATAAGCCATTTGTTTTCAGTCAACGAGCAGTAAATAAATATGTAATTAAGCGACTTTATCATCCGAAATGAATCAATTTCCTTCCCGTACATACCTACTCATATTACTTGGCAAAGCTTTTGAATTATCCAGATATTATATATTCAATATACCTATTACAAAACTTTTAATGATACCTCAATACTCGTGTAGAATGGATACTCACACACAATAACATGCACGATAATTTCTCACAATTACTTTTACTGAATTTTAAATATTAATCGTCTCGGTAATAGAATTATGTGTTACAGAAATTGCACAGATTTATTGTACAAAAAGATAATTTCATTTCGTTGTTTCAGATAATTGTGCCAATAGACCACCAGTGATCATACAGCCAGTTATCATAAAGTTGTTCAGGTATCCGAAAACTCTCCCTGAGGGAAGAAGTCAACTGGAATAGAGTCACAATTATCATGTAACAGTTAATAATAGAAACATAATAACAATCTGAAATATATCTATGAGCTAAGCCATCATCAACCGAGATTGTACTCAAATGCTAGCCTATCTGAAATGAAAAAAAAACAAAGTAAACAAGAAAATATCTTAATCTTCCAACCGCCTGGAGCTCCATACTACTGCCATATTTAAAACCATATATTTAAAGTAAAGTATTAGCACAAAAGTGTGTGTGGACTTACATCACATCTAATTACGTTAGAAAACATTCAGAAAATTATGTCATGTGGTTTCTGAGGTATCAGATTTTGAAAGTCACCCATTTTATTATAAACTTAGAGCTAATGTTGTCTACAATTTTATTCTAAATAAATCGAGGAAATACTACCGCCACACCTATTTCTGCCGTGACACAACTGTTATTACAATTTGTGTTTCGGTTTGAAGGGTGTGGTTGCCGGTCCACGTGTATACCAGAGGCGACCATCTCAGCCCTCAAGAGTAGTGGAGGCATCTGTGACGGACATCTGATAGGGCAGATTCTAACGAATACTAAGTGCACTTACACTAACGAACACTAACTGGACTAATGTTACTAACAGTCCCATTCCTGCAGTCCTGTTATTAACGAATACTGACCAACTAATTCTTATTAACACCTATTAACTGAATTCATACTAACAGTCCCATCCCCACAGCCATATTAGAGGTCCGTCGCCGATGTCCATGGGCGGCAGCGGCCATTCGTGACTGCTGC
>DWEM01002973.1:0-11302 GCA_018245935.1 Agara belti belti | reverse complement strand
GAAATGAGAGCCAACTTCAATATTATGATATATGCCTTGGTTGTTGACTGCAACGACAAAAGAAGTGAGATCTAAATGGGTGCCAACTTCAATGGTAAGTCCTGAAATTTATTCATAACAACATACAATTTTTTATAACAACTTAAAAAACTTAAAATATTATTTCTTCTTATAACTGAGACACCCATTGATATAATGGAAGGATCCTGGTGGTTCTAATGCATTCTGAAGTTCCCTGTGCCAGTTGCGAGTATGAATGAACGTTTTATTTAATAAATAGAGGAATCACTACAAAATGAATGACTCACTATCATACAAAATATGAACTTTGTCAATAAGTGCCAATATCTTGTCCTGGGGAATCTCGCCGAGCGGCACGCGCGGCATGCACCAGGCGGTCGGGGGGCGGTTGATGTTGTGTATGATGTAGTCAGGCTCTTCAGACTGCCGCGCATTGCAGATTTGTAAGTGCTTCACCAGTTTGCTAGCATAGCAAGTACTAGAACAAACAATATTCATGCAATCTCTTATAGTTAGATGTCCACAATACTATATTATGGAAATAAACATCTCCAATGCAACTGTGTCTAAGTGTTACTTACTGTTTGGGATCATATGGACATGGAATCCGAGTGTCTGCCTGAAAATTATATATGTATATTAATACAATTACATGGAAGAATGTTCCCATAGGGTGCGCACTGCTATAATGACTATAACTCACCTATTTATGATAAAAATTCAGCTTTAATTGAGACACAATGGTACCGCACATTATTGACGTACGCACACATTAAAGTTTAAAAATCCAATGTAAAATGTTGACGTGAATGATAACATACTTTGCCTTGTTCGATTCTCGGCCGCGGCTCATGTTCACCGCAATAATTTTTCCCCGGACGAACCGTCATACGACACAGTCGTTTTTTCCTTATAACAAAAAAATTGCATTGTGGATGATCGTCACAGTTATTTTCTACGATTATATTTGACGATTCCATTTGTTTGTTTATAAATACTTGTGGTTATTTTCTATACGTAGGTGCATAATAGGCACGTAGATTAATGCTCCAACAAAGTACTACGTAAACTTATTAAATCACTGTCAAAATCGCTGTTCATTACTGTTGTTGTGTACGTTCAGAAATTGTATTTAATTTTCCTAGCTAATAGTGGTGCCCATTGTTAAGCCATCATGGGTAACAAATTATATTACTAGGTTCATAAATTCGAAAAACAAACAACGTCAAGGTGGTGGATTTTGCGAATGCCCTTAAGTTACATTATATACATTAAGGAAATAAAATAAAAACTGGCAAGGAAGTTCTCAAACGTCAACAAAATTTGAGGTTAGACGTCGCATCATTTGTTTTACGTTTGATATTGTTCTGAATCTATACCGAAAAGGTATTTTTAGTGTTCTCGTATTATGTAGAATAGGCGGCCTATAATGAGTTCACCGACCAAGGATAGTGAGGAGGCTACATCGAGTGGAAATTCAGCGCGCCATAGTGGCGGGAACTGCAGAACCGGGGCGTCGGACCCGCGGCCACCCGCTAAGCGCCCTATCTCCAGCGGCGCAGTCATAGAGATACTGGACACCGAGAGTGATGACTCGGACGTGTGTGCTGTCAACTCGTACCTGGCGTCTGCTGATGAGGTGAAGAGGATCCGAGGAGGTGAGTTCTCATGTACAACGTTCAGTTTGCGCGGGAACTACGGAAATTGTAATTAAATCGATAATTATTTAAAATTGAGGTTGATAAGGAGAATATGTTCCAGTAATTGTATTGAGCCTATGATATTTATTAAAATTACAACACATTTAATACTTAAATAAATACTGAAAAATTGTGTAAATCTTATTGACCTTTACTACATTTTTGAATACCATCCTTGACGCAGTCCTGTACTTTGTACTTCTTAATAGTGTTACTAAGAAGTGAACATAAACAGACAAACTGTTTGTTGAAAATTGAAATAAAAATAGAAGTAGAGATACATACATATATGGTCTGTATTTTTATTTTTAATCAAACTAAGATTCGTTTAACGTCTATTTATGTTGATTATTTAAAGTTATTTCATTGGGTGTTTAGCCGAGTACTCTTCTACCTCTTCATCATCATCATCATCATCAGACTACAGTTCAGACTCCGAATCCCCGTGGGAGGATGACTCGGTGTTGTTAGAAGACAAATTTCCAGTGAAGGTTGTGAAAGCTCAGCTGAACCCCCGTGCCAGTAGAATGGACGAACCCAAGTTTAACCCTGCATTAAAGGTTAAAGTTTTTAAAATAATTATGACTTAATCAATTGTGTCTATTTTAAATATGATTAGGGTAAATAAAAGTGAGGCTTCACTTATTTATATTAAAACAGTATATATATAACTTATGTACTATAAAGATACCAAAAATTCCAATATGGTACAGCAGAGTACTTCTTTACATTTATTATTGTTTTATTTACATTTTCAGTCTCAAGATTTAATGTACACACTGGCCAGTCATTGGACAGACCACAAGGACTACCAGTGCGATGAGGTGACCCTGACGTCAGAACCTTTCCGCTTGTGTCTACTGCACAATATTCTGGTGAATCCTGACATCATAAACAACATTGTAGACGATATGAACACCCTGGATTGGTCCCGTAAGAAGATGGACCTGTTTGAGTTCCACCAAACTACAGACCTTGCAAATTTATCATGGCAGAGGAGCATAAGATGTATATACCAATTGTTAAAGACTGAAGTTATGCAATGGGTGAGTATGTACAATTATTGGCAACTAGCTATCGGCCACCCATAGCTGGGCTTGCACTCGCTGCACAGTTCCTGTGAATGGCTGGTCAAGTTGTCAAGCTCGCGGCTGACATATTGTGGATTGAGATCATTTAAAATACCACATGGAAATTAACAATAGCAGTAATTCATAATAGTAAATAATAACTCCATACTTTTAGTTCTCAATACAGAGTAAGTTAGCATATACTAGCATAAATAAATAAATAAACATGATGTCACATTTTAACATGGCCGATATTTAAAGTAACTATATTATATGTTACTTTAGCTATCCTGAAATTTTCATTAATTGCAAGAGATTTCTCGGCATTCAATTCTCTGTATTCAAGAGTATTCAATCTGTATTGAAATTCAAGAGTAGTGACGCATCTGTGACGGACCTCTGATAGGGCAGATACTAAAGAATACTAACTGCACTTACACTAACAAACACTAACTGGACTAATTTTACTAACAGTTCCATTCCTGCAGTCCTATTACTGATGAATACTGACCAACTAATTCTTATTAACTCCTATTAACTGAAGTCATACTAACAGTCCCATCCCTACAGCCCTATTAGAGGTCCGTCGCAGATGTACGTGGGCGGCAGCGGCCACTCGTGGCTGCTGCCAGCTCGTTCATTACTCTCATAACATAAAAAAAAAACTCTGTGAATTTCTCAGAACTATGATTGCCGGACTGTACATATTAACTCACTCAACATTTTTTTTATAATAACATAAACTGAATCCAGTGTTGTGTTGCCTATTACTAAGGACCATTCAACTGTCAGAATAATCTCAATTTAAATTTTGACCCCTCTCTTTTGCAACAGACAGTAAAAAATATTGACGCTGTGAATAAATAAAAACAGTGCACAGGCGATATATCATATGACATATTGCTACATTTCATATAATGTAAATGTAACATTGGAGCAGTGTTTCATTGTATGAGCGATTAGACATCCAAGTAATTTTGTGCACTAGCTATTAAATACAGTTAGTTTATTACAAAGAAGTTTGTCATAAAGAGTTCACACTGTACGTTATCCTCTCATTAGGGGTACTTATTGAATTGTCCATGTATTCCAGTAAACACTCGCTCGACAGGTGTCTCAGGTGACGGGCATGCCGCTGGTGGGGCTGTCGGCGTCGTGCTCGCTGTACGGGCCCGGCGACCACCTGCTGCTGCACGACGACCTGCTGGCCGACCGGCGCGTGGCCTTCATCCTGTACCTGGCGCCGTGGACGCCGCGCCGCTCCGCGCACGCGCCCGCGCTTCTCAATGGCGCCGCTGCCGACAACCACACCGACGACCGCCCGGTACGAATAGAGCAACACCAGTTTTTATATCCATCCTTACAGCCCGTTCATTATAGAAAAACTGAGCTGTATAATCTCTCTCAGTGGACAAAGACTATTTGTCCCGTTTCAAAGGATTATACAAATTTTATTTTGGCGCTAGCATCTAATGCATGCTACATACGTCCGTTCGCTTATGAATGTGAGTGGTAACTAAATATTTTATTAAACAATAATGATGCTAGCGAACGGTGCCTCGGAGAAGTTCCTCGAGTGAGCGAGCGCCGAGAGGGTCTAGTAATAGTAGATGTATGATAATAATTATAACCCGGGTGCTGTACATTTGACTTTCGGAGAGCGCTCTCACGCTGGACCGTCGGTGGCAGGGCGGAGCGGGCGGCTGGACGCCGGGCATGGGCGGTGCGCTGGAGCTGTTCGCGCGCGACGAGCTCGGCCGACCCACGACGCCCGCGCGACGCGTGCTGCCGCGCAACAACACGCTCGCCTTCTTCCGAGTGGGCTACGACTCCTTCCACCAGGTCGGCTCCTCTCGACCTCGTCTTATTATTCTCCTATTGACAGTTTTACATTGCAACTGACATTTTTACATTGTTAGTTTTAGGGTCATGTCAATACGATCTAAATAAATACAGACAGACAGACGGTCCATCGCCGGCGGTCGTCGTCGGCCGCATGCGCGCTTAGGCGTATTGAGAGCTTTCGATTGTAGTTCGATATTCATTAGTTCATTGTAGTTAGTGAATTCTGCAAACGATCGTTCCGAACGTGCACGACAGAAAGTGCGGTTGAGCGTGCCATGTGCGAGCAGGTGGGCGAGGTGCTGTCGCTGGAGCTGCCGCGGCTGTCCATCAACGGCTGGTTCCACGGGCCCGCGCCGCCCGACGCGCCGCCCGACACGCCGCCGCCGCCGTCCATCGAGATGCTCGCCGACGAACGTCCCAACAACGACGTGGTGCGTTCGTTCGCATCGCGCCCTCTTATTCATGCTCAATATTATTTTAATGAAATCTTATCGTACTCTGTACGGTACCTGATGTGTATAATATTTCATCGCGCACACCGAGTCCGCCTCGTGTTTTCGACCGTCCATCTGCGGTTCCACCGGAAGCGATTCTTACACGGAGGTAGCGACGGTTTTTTGTCGATTCCGATGTGCGGTTGAATTTTTTTTATGAAATATTCGTGTGTAAAGTTAAAACCGAATTTACTAACACAACGTGTACCTCATTCGAGCCACACGGTGTAGTCGGTGAATTCGGCCACATTGAGAGCGGGGACGCCGGCGGTGGGGCTCCAGGTGCTGCTGAGCGAGTGGCTGGCCGGCACGTACATGTGTCCGCGCGTGCGCTCGCAGGTGGCGGCGCAGATGGAGCGCAGCAGCGTGGTGTGCCTGCGCGAGCTGCTGCAGCCCGCGCGCGCCGCCGACCTGCTGCGCGCCCTGCGGGACCCCGGTCGCCATTCTAAGCGTTTCTCTTCATATTTATCTTCGCGTCGTCGATCATAAAACGCTCGTCCGCAAAGCGGTCGCCGTCGAAGCTACTCGTGTATCGATTTAAACTCGAGTAGAACGGCGTTAACCGTCCTTACGTATTATACACGAATACACCGATAATCGTAGATACGGCTGCGGCGCTCTCTGCATAAATTGAAGTCATCGACGTTAACGTCGACCGTTTCATTCCTGCAATTTTGTTACGAACGAATAAACGCCGACGGTAGCTTTACGATCGACTACGATCGACGATAACGACCTGGACGCGACGGGCCTTTCGGGGTCGGTCGCGGACGTCCGATGGCCGAAATGAGCGGTGCGGTCTGCGTGCAGAGGTGGAGTGGGAGTGGTGCGGCGCGGGCCAGCAGCGGCGCTACGAGCGCGTGGCGGCGCGCTGGCTGGCGGCCGCCGGCGCCGCGCCGCCCGCCGCGCTGCTGCGCCTGGCCGCCAGCGCCGCCTTCTACCGCCTGCTGGCCGACCTGACCGACCTCACGCCGCTCACGCACCGGCGCCTCGAGCTGCAGCGCTGGCGACCCGGATACTTCTCCGTCAGTACTGCTCTACTGTATACCCTAATGTCGATCCGCTCTCTCGCTCGCTCGCTCCGATCCCCGCTCTCGTAGGCGCTCGTCCGAAAGAGACGTTCGTCGAAAGGTAAGACGGCGTCGCTATTACAAACCGAGGACTATTCGTATATGGCTAATGATATGGTTTTTTTTCGCCGGCTTTATTTCTACTATAGCGCGAAGGACGCACGGAGCTGAAGAACGACGACCGAAACGCGTCTGACCTTCGTCGAGTGTACGTATAACCTTTAATGAATAAAACAATTCGGATTGGACAGCTGATCCCGCCGCGAGATCAATACCGGTCGGCCCGGCTGGAGGCGGTGCTGTACCTGGGCGTGCCGGAGCGCACCGTGTGCGGCGGCCAGACGGTGTACGTGGCGCCCGAGGAGGGCCCGGGCGAGCGCGCGGCGCCGGGCGCGGGCGAGGCGGGCGCGGAGGGCGCGGAGGAGGGCGGCGCGGAGCGGGACGGCGCGCTGGCGGCGCTCGAGCCGCGCCACAACGCGCTGGGGCTCGTGTACTGCGACGCGGGCGCCGCCTCCTTCACCAAGTACCTGAGCAGGCTCACCATGCGCCCCGACGAATGCTTCTACATCCTCACCTGCTCGTACTGCGAGTGAGGGCGTCGGGCCGCGACCGAAACGCATTCGACGATGCGGCGAAGCGTACGGCGCCGAGCGATCTCGCTCCGAGCCGCGTCCGCTCGCCCCCTGCGGTGCGGTACGATCGAACTCATCGCGCGCGTGCATTCGAGACGTAGATCGCCCCAGAAGAAGCCCCGGCTCGGCGGCTCCTGCGGTGTCGTAGGCTCTCCGGTTCCGACGACGACCCGTGCGCGTCTCCTCGGCTCGCGTGATCGAACAGAGTTCGAACGGTGGTCTCCGTCGAACGAAAGAGCATCGAGTCACGAAGCGGTCGACGCGGGCGTCATATACGATTGCAGGTAGACGAAGAGAACCGTTTGAGAAGCGTCGTAGCTCTTTTAAAGGTAGTCGGTGTCGGTGCGATGTCTCGGAACGACGTCGGCCGCGGCGGCGGGGGCGTGCAGTCGATGGACTACTCGTATGTACATATTTAAATAACTACGTGTATAGATATTTTTTTATATTAAGAATAGAATAGATATAGTATTTATGTACATCTCGTCGGTCGCGTTAGCCGGGGTCGAGCCCGCGGGTTTTATGTTTTCCGATTCCAAATTAGGCAACGGAACGCCTACGTCACCGCGAGCGGACGGCTCGTAAACATACGGGCGCTACCGACGAGCGAGCCGCGACCCGCACGGGCCTCCGCGGACGACGAGCTCGGGGGGAGGCTCGGGCTCGAGTAATTTAGGAAATGTCATTCGGTGATGGGGTATAAAAATGTTTGTGAATGAATTGTTAATGTAAAAAAATAGTAAAAGCTCCTACAATATTACGCAAATCCGCAGAATGTTATGTCGTCATACTCGACGATTGTCTTTTGACAGTTCGATATGTTCGTCTGATGTATCGCACGGGGTCGCGACCCGTCGCCCGCGGAACGTGCGCGTCTAAGATATTAGTGACTTTTAAACTTTTATTACCTTCCTTTCTCTGAGTCGCGCGGTTACTTAAGTGCATGGATTGGGTTACGTGTATGTAATTTTGTGAATAGATAGGCGTAAGGCGCGTAAATGGCCCGAGGAAACGAATGATTACTAGCATTATCGATTATTTCAGTAGCAGAGGGACGTCGGGCTACGTTTGACTATTTGCTATCGTTTCGAGGACCGTCGACAATAATCGTACAATTGTTTATTTATGTCATAAACGTGACGATATTCATCAGGAACTATTCCGAGCGTCTTCCGTGTCGTCCGTTCCCGTGTAAATGTACGTATGCGTAAACACCGAACGAGCTCGCGTTATAGTTTCGTTGGACTCGCGTCGCGGGCGGCCAAACGGGTTTCGACGATGCGATCCGTGTCGGGCGTCAATCGTTTTGGAAACGTAGAGAGACGGTCCTCGCTTGTAAATATCGTCGTAGAGTATAGATTATTCTAAATAAACGTATGATTTGACCGTGCACGAGTGTTTATTTGTTTTCGCCGACTCCTCGCAATCGAGGCGGAGGAAGATGACTTTCGATACCTATCTACTATATATTGTGACAAAGTTGTAACCGGATAAACGTAAACGCACTTGGAAATGTTCTAAACAGAGCGCGTGCACGCGCGGGCGGTGCGACGTCATGTCGGTTACGAAGTACGCTCCGCGTGCGGTTCTCCGGGACCGCACGCGCGAAGGGCCCGGCGTCTCCAACCGGAAGCGCTCAATATGAAACTCGAAGCATACGTAGGCATAGGTATGTCTATGTGTGTCCTTCGTACGGGTACTGCTCGTACGAAGTAAACCGTAAATTCGAGAGTAGAATGCAACTACGATAATTAGGGTTAGGGACGTGCCGCCGAAAACGTGAATGTCAAGAATATGTTAAATTCTCGGTAAGTTAATGTGCCGCCTAAAGGATCGGAATCGTATTGATTGCGAGCTTTAAGTATCGTAAGAGTCACTGTATGAGGCGAGCGTTATCTATTTTGTAGAGTAATATAATTTTACACCTGGGCGCAATATTTCAATTGTTTTTTTGGGCAGTTTCTAAACTGTTATAATAAATAGTGACGCCGACTCCGTGGAACGTTAGGGGCTCGAGCGACTCGTCGATCCTTTTCGAAGACAATTTAATCTCGACGAAATGTTACGTTTGTTCGATTGGCCGGTATAAAACGAGGCACGGCTTAAAACGGAGCAGGCCGGAGGATTAATTCCTTTTACGAGCGTACCGCTCCCCCGCCGGATAGCACAGTCTGCGTAGTCGAGCGTTAGCTCGTTATTTAGAATAGATCTCGAAATGAGAACGTTCCTAATAAAGACCGATATTGCGGAGCGTAGCGAGCGCGCCGCGACCGTCCCTTCGGCGAATCGAATGAATAATTGTTTCACGATGGCGCATAAAGAAATGTCATCTCAAAGGTACCCGTTTAAGAGCAAACTTTGGAATATTCCAGGAACGTTCGGTGAGGTGCGACTACGGTCATTTGCTGATTTTCGTCGAAACTAACCTGATTCATCACGAGAGCGGCACGTGCTCTTGGAATAAGTGTACCTCGTCGCCGGCGGGTCACGTCGCGCGCGGCCCGATTGCGCCCCGCGGGACGCCGCCTGCAATATTGCCCATTGATGCCGCATTACCGCTAATCCAACAAAGTTACTTGTCGCGCCACGTATCGCATCCGACTATTCTCCCGATCCCGTCCGGGCATCGGACGATTCGATACGAACGGAGGGATGAAAAAGAAAACGTGATTCCCCTCAATTATTTGTAACGAGATAAGGAACTAATCCTCGCTTTCCGAGTCTTCTTTTCGGCATCGCGAAACCGATAAGCTCGTGCCGTGTATATGGAATATTTTCTGCGTCGTGGACGTCGACGGATTAATTATTGCAAGTGTATGGAACCTCATCATAAACGTCCTTTGAATCTGGACTTAGCGGTCTCATAGGATTTCCTATTGATTAATTCGAGACCGGTCGCGAACAGTGGAGTAGTAAAAGTGTCGATGCAATATGTAGGTAGCTGTACCTTCCGTTTTTAGAATCACGTAGGAGACGCAACGGATGTCAGGCTACAGTATATCGTTCCATAGGCACCTCTATTTTTTACTGCACGCGAAAGCCTAATATTTTAATATAACTGGATAAACGAGTGTCCGGTGGCGATTGAGCCCGAGAGAAAACGTAGTCGCGGCCCAGGCCGAGGCGGACTCGACGAGCCTAGAGACGGTCTATTCTCTTCTCGGAGAGCATACGCTCGTATCGTTCTAGTTTCGGACGCAAAGCCGAAGCGAGATGACTGAAGCGTGACCTTCATCGAGTCTACGTATGTACCTACTTTATGATGAATGAAACGATTTGAATTTGAATTTGCGCGCTCATCGATCAATAACTCACAATGACCTCTTCTACATTTAATCGTTTGTGGAAATTGAATTTACGATCATTAGAAAGTTTGTTTTTATGATAAAAATATTTATCGGTACGAGTACTCCTCGCGATCCACTTAAACTCTTAGAAAGTTTCGTATTAATAGTGGCATTCAGTGCATTTCGCGCTCCACTCGGTCTAACGACTAAAGCAGAGAAAGATCGAGTTTTCCCGCTCCGACGACGCCGACTTCGCGTCTCACTAACGCGTTATTCCATTGATGCGGAACGCGCTCGTGACTACTCGTACTATCACATTTCAATAAGTCAATTTATGTTTGAGTTATGATTATTATTTATTGAATCGTTGATGTATAGGTAGCCGCGCAAAAGAGGGGCGCTATAAATTTAACGCCCGTCACGAGTTCGACCGCTAGTCTCGACTCGTCTGCGGCATCGTGGGTCTCAAACGGGTCGACGGATTTGAATGCGGGCTTTTTTAGTTTAACGCCGGTGTCCTCGCAACGGTCCTCGGATGTTTTTATCGAAAACGGATCGGCCGTTTAAATATCGTCAGGTTTATGAATGTAGTTTTAATGACCGACATAGAAATGCCCGTAGCGCGAAGCTCGTCAGCGAACTAACCGATTGTTTATCATTTTCCTTTATCGATAATTAGACAAGTGACTCGATCGATCGCGTCGTTAGCCGCGCCGGGCTAACGGCCGTCACGCAACTATGGGTACCTATTTTTCTGTCCCGTCAAGTGGCTCACGTTTATTTCTGCCTATTTATCGTTCAGTGAATATCGTACGTGTATATTATTCGCATAAAAACAACGGCCCTTGCCGGCCTCGCGCATCGGTTCCGTCGCGACGGACGCGTCTCTCGGCCGGCTCGTTCGGTAGATATTACGCAAAGACGCATAAAGATCACTAAACGGCCGCCGGCCGGATCGGATAACGGTCGATGTTTATAGTAGCGTACTCGAACGACAGTAATACGATCTGGTCACTCGTGTAAGCGGATCGGCTAAAGAATTCTCGTTAACGATTATTCATTTTCTAAATTAAAATGCAAATATATCATTCACATTGACAATATTTCACTTCAAATTCAAATTCAAATTCAAATTGTTTTATTCATCATAAGGTACATACATACACTCAATGAAGGTCATGGT
>DWEM01002972.1:0-11303 GCA_018245935.1 Agara belti belti | reverse complement strand
CGTAACTGGTGAAATGTGGGGGTGTACTACACTCGTCTGCCTACCCCTTCGGGGAATACAGGCGTGATGTTACGTATATATATCTTTTCGCTAGGCTCCGTAATGCATTCTAGTACCTACGTTGTTTTCCTCTTATCCGTCTATTATGAATATTATAGTGATGTTAGGATAGAGTTATAATACATATTATATTTGTATCGGCAGGTGACGTAATAAATATCTATGAGAAGCAAGACGACGTCTGGTGGACCGGCGACCTGAACGGGTGCTTCGGCATATTCCCGTCGTCGTACGTGGAAGAGATAACCTCGTGCATTTGATGGTGGTCAATCGTAGACAATACCAATCTCTCGGGCCTTTAAAAGGCGTGTTCGAAGATTAGTCACGCTGCATTGAACTGTTGGTACGGTTTATCACTAGTTTTAAGTAAATTATACAGTCCGTGTTACTATTTATGGAGATATTTGTATAATAACATACAGATTAATTGGGCGTTATAATCTGATGAAATGGATCGTAGATTTAAAAGGATACTTTTCAACGTTCCTGATATTTTCCGACCGCCGTTTATTGTATATAGCGATGGAATATTGTGAACTGTTGAATGTTGTTTCGCCAGAATCCATAATATGAAGTTATTGAAAAGGTGGCCGCGTTGCTGTAAGGAAATTCAGTCATATTGATATTATGCCCGCCGTGAAAATAAGGGAGATAAAACTTAAGCAGATAGTACGCGTCACTAGTTCTCTACGATTAACTGAAAACTGAAAACTATTAAATATATTATGGACATAATATACGTAAGGTGTAATCAATTTATTACGTAAGTTACTTGCAAATATATTAACTACGTGCAAATAATTTAAATTATAAATTAATTGTTGTCGTTTGCACAATATTTTTTTGTTTAGAAACATTATATCCCTTGTTATTTATAAAAGTTATGAGTAGAATTATTACAGTAAGCAAGGCACTGGATATTGTGTAGAAGGTACCGATGTTAGTTCTGTAGATGTAAATTATGTAAGTAAAGATGTAAACCAAAGTATTATATGTAATAAAGGAGTTATAACGTTTAAAGAAAATGAAGAATTTTAAATTCAACCCATGGAATAAACCTTTTAAGTCTTTGAAAATGTGTATAATTTTGTAGTAATGCTTTTTAGTATCGCATGAAGCGAAGTGGTCGAGTGTAGGTAATGAATTATTTCCAAATAACTATGTGTATAATGGTCGTTGCCTTAAAATTACATGAGATTTGGGGACTAAATAAAATATATAATTGAGATGACAACAAGTTCTTTATTAAAATAACGTTTATAGAATACAGTGTTGGCAAGATGGGACTGTAGTCCAAAATACCTAGTACTAAACCATGTTACACTTACGCTCTATTAACAATAACTTTACGCCGAGACTTCAAGTAACACCAGTGACATTTTTCTGAAGTTTAAAAGAGTCCAATAATTTCGCATTACAGTTGATCATTGAAAACACTGAATAATGATAGCTAAAAATAACCATAAAGCACATATTTATGAGATTTGTTTTTGTTTCTATAACAAAAATCAATGATAATAATTTATGATTTAAAAACGATTAACACCGTGGAGATTGGTACAATACTAAGCATGTTTAGTACTTTCATACTTTATTAACTGTAACTTCTTAAGTCCTGCGAATAATACATATATATTTGCTTCATTCCCATACTTTTAGACGCAATTTTTGATGTTCACGTACTAAAATATTGATGTTTATTTCACGAATTATCACTGATGTCACAATTTCAATACCTGACCGCGTTCCTGTAACATAACTTAGGTACACGTTGTAATACAAATAAAGTTAATACAAGAAGCATGTCTTACATATAGAGCTACAAAGTTATATTGTTTCTAACATCCTTATATGCGTATGTTGCACAAGTGATACATTAAAATAGTAATATTGGACACAGAAGTAAATCACACATATAACTGTTCATATTCATATTGAGTTACAACTACTTACATGCACTTTGGCTGATACTGTATTTCCGGACGCAAATCAAGATAACCATCGGTAGCTTTTATTCCTCATTTATATGAAAATCTCTACTACTAATATCTATTATAGTATAATCAACATGTTTGAGTCGCAGTAAAATAGCAAGGATCCGGGGTTGCCCTATTCGTAGTCATACCATCACCAAGCATAGACGGTCTGAACTACTTTGTTGTCGACAGATTTCGTTTTGATGCGCCATTATAGTTACATACATATTTTCCCTGGCAATTAAATTTCAAGTCCACTCGAGTTCAGTTAAAGACCTTTATTCCTATTACGACATATTTTTGTCACTTAGTACATGACAATATAACAAAAAAAATACATAAACATCGAACCGCTGTGGGTAGATACAAAAAAAAATTAAATACATTGATAATAATATATTATTAGTCATGTTATATGTATGGTTGAGTTGCCTCGGCGATTATTGCCACCTTACTACGACGTATCTCAATTATTTAAATTACGGCAACAATAAATTCTCACGTGTGCTCGTGGACAGAAAGTCTCGCTAAACCCACCTACGTTAAGCTACATTATTATCTTATTTTAAATGTAAAGTTTCGTCTATTTCTGTTCGTCACCTCTCCGACTTTATTTACGCAAACTATTCTCGCGGTTTGCCCTCTAAACATCTATATACTTATTAGTATATCGATCGATGTTAACAAGTGAGGATTTATAAAAGGTTTTTTTACCTAACAACAGTTAGTATATAGTATTAGTATATAGTATTAGTTAGTATATAGTAGTGTAGTATAGTACATACTCTCCTTAAGACACTGCACAGAGTTTTCACAGTTTCACTTTTACCATGAAACTTAGTAATTCTCAAAAAGTATGCTTTGGTAAAATCAGGTTTATAACAAAAAAGTCTACTATGCACATGCTATGCAAACTATGCACTTCACAAGTGACTACCTATATAATAATTAGGGAAGTCGAAATACCTGTTTATTTAAACCACAATTAAACAATGGAATATATTCAATTCGTAAATTAATTTCGAAACTTATTCTTCGATGTAATATTTTTCTCTAACTGAACAAACTTTCCTTCTCTTTATTACGTAGTTTACAAAGTTAGGACTGTTCTATGGTTGAAACGAAAGTATTTAGAAATATTCAAATACCTAGATCACAGGGTGGGTATTCTTTGGATTGCGCGTATGAACTAGAGCTCAAATCTTAAACGCTATGAAATAGAAACTGTGCAAATTAATTTCTTATTTATTTATTATCTTATCTTTTTTATTTTTATTGAATTTTCTTTACGACTCTTTTAAACATAAACCTTTATTATTTTCGTACTGCCAATAACATTAGGTACGCCTTAAAGAAAATTTGTTAAAGAAAAAACGTGTCGCGCGCATGGCAGGAAAAAGGCCCTAATAGTTCGATTTAATGTCAACAATGGAGGCATTACATAGATGTAACAATTTCCTGACAGTCTTTAAGTCGTAAGCCTATGTTAGAAGTTCCAATACCTACTACGCCAGTTTCAAATCCCACAAATTAAAAGCAAATTTTGTACGAAGACCCAAACGGAGTACAATTTTTTTACAAGATTACAATGACGTTTTCTAACTATGCACATTAGCATATTGAAAAGACAAGAGCAATACATTTATGATAACGCTTATCATAAATGTACCGTTATAGTTATTCCCGACGAGAATAGATCACGTAAATTCTTATTATACATATAACCAGTTACTGAATACCGTCATTATTATCCGAAAATAGAATCTCTGATCCTTCTACCTTTTCTATATATAAAAATATGCATCGTCTACTTGTACCTACTCGTATATTTATCATTGGTAATGCTATCGGATAAATCTATCGATTACGAAACCCTATAGCAATTTATTGGAACTGATTAGCGAGAATCATGTTTTCACAATGGTTAGCGAATGTTAAAATTTCACGTTCCCCAAATGAGATAGACCAACCGCGTAACGAACTCACTCAGATGCGTAGTGATACTGATGTTTTTAACAAATTGTTACGTACTACAATTTTTCAATCCGACAACATACAAATTGTTAGAATCCAGATACACTAAAAGGCAAAATTAAAAATACAGATAACCATTTAGAATCTTCAGTTGGGTTATTCGGTCAGTACATATATGTATATAGGATCTTACATAACACGTACCTATATAGGTTAGTACAGCAATAAAATAGTGAGCGAGACGGGTCAGTTACATAATTTTTAGATTTGACTTCAACGAAGTTAGGTGCCGGTGGCCAATCTGGAATAATATCCGAACGTCATGTTGACATTGTGTAAAAAAAAATTTAAAGCGGTTCAGTAGCGCTTTGACGCGCCAATTCTAAACTTGAAACTATGAACTTTACGCACAGATACAAAATTGGTAACAAACAGTAGATAAACCAGTAGTAACAATAGATAAGTTTGTACCAAAGGTAGTGCGATAACATTTTTTTTTTTTAATTCAGTATGCTACTGATTCCTATAATAAATCGTAAACATGATCACGGCCACTGCTTGTACACTTGTAGAGAAGCTACCTATTTCGTTTAATGCATATTGATGAAACTGTGAAACCTAATATGTCGCAAAACATTTTCAGCTGGCTCCATTATAACCAATAGTTTAGTGTAGCCACGTTTAAAAAACCTAAATACTGCTTGTAACAATAGATTTATCCAAAAGCCCTGCGACTTAATACG
This sequence comes from Agara belti belti, assembly GCA_018245935.1. Taxonomy (NCBI): domain Eukaryota; kingdom Metazoa; phylum Arthropoda; class Insecta; order Lepidoptera; family Hesperiidae; genus Agara; species Agara belti. Next base: position 6,550 of record DWEM01002972.1, on the reverse strand, counting down.
TCGATTATAATCAATTTTCACATCTGATGCCAAAATAAAAAAAAAATCCGTCCTCTTTGTTGCAAGTAGATTTATGGTCATTGATTACCATAACCCAGTTACCTAACTTTCTATGTTCCTACTACGGAAATTTCAATCTTAAAAAATACCTCTGGTAATCGGCATCGCGTTTGGAATTAACCAATGATCATAATGAATCTTAAATGGATTCTTTTGAAACGAGACGATGCCTTTGCATGATAATATGTATAGTAATTTGTTTCTGTAAGCGCGGTGTCGCCTTACGTGTAAAGTAATAATAAACTTGTTTCGTAATTTTAAATGAAACGAGTTATTAATATCACAGAAACCCTCTCTTCACGGGGCATCAAATCCAGTGATAGATATTTCGAGTTTACACCCACCCCCAACTACACAGCTAGTCTAGCGACCTAGCTACTGTCTAGACTTGCGACAAGTATTAATTTATAGTAACCGAGCGCCCTGATATAGACACACGTTCTGTAGAACCACGATATCTATTTACCTTTTAGTAACGACACTTATCAATATTTTAGTTTCCAAAAACATATGGAGTCTGTCCGTAAAGGTCTTACTCAAGGGCGCTTCCAAACCTACATATATTACAAAGGTTTTTGTCTAAACTAGCACAACAACAACACCGTGATTAATAAAGCAATACATGACACAATATTTTCTGTTCAGTATTGTCTAATTTTGAAAAACAGACTTCGTTAGGCGTTATATTTTATAGAGGCTTGCCTCTTTGGATAATGTAGAACTCGAAGCTATTGAGAAAACCTCACGAAGTTCAAAGGTCTGTAGTCTGTGGTCAAAACTTGGAAGGAAATTTGAGAGTGGCACTTTTTCATAGCGACTACATACTACATATCAAACAATTCTGTAGTAACAGTAGTGTGTACCGTCATCCACATGACATAAGCACTAAGATTTACAGCTGTGTTGGTATATAAATCAATTATAACTACGTTGTTACTGTTACATCCAGATTGTAATTACTTCTATTTGTACGGAAGTATCTAAATTATACTTTAATATATCTGTTGATGCGATGGTTATTTCTACTAAAACGTACTCCTACAGATGTTACATTATCTAAACGTTTACAACTCTGTCACACTTACCGTGACGTCACTTTTGAGTACTTACGAACATCCAACCGAATTCATTAATTGCTCATTCGGATCATAATGAACGAACAAAATTATCATTATACCAAGGACAAGTGGTTCGAACCGAAAAGTAGACATAAAACTTTAGATAATAGCGTAATGGAAACGTAGGAAGTGCGTTGGACAAAAATAAAACAAACCAAATCATGCTACAAATATTAAAAAATATAATAGGCGTACAAACAAATATAATCATCATAAAATATGCAACATTGACAAAATAATACTTGTAAACATTAAAAATAAATTAATCAAATTATATAAGAAAGGAATGTAAAATCTTTGATTTCTCTAACAAATGCGAAAATAATTACAATTTCATACAAAACAATAACAAAATTTGTCTAAATCGATAACACTGGTAGGTACTATAACGGTTGGATATTAAAAATAAAACCGAGTCAGTTTGTCGACATACACAATAATATATAGTGGGTAAAGCATGCCACATCTTTAAGGAAACTTATTGGACCTACTGTATTTTTTGTGCTGTGTAGGTAATATAAGTCCGTTCTATGAATACACGTGTACATGCTACATTAATTAATTCCACTTGAAACATAAAATAAAAAGCTTACAAATACATACGTCTTGGACACAAGATGCATAATTAAACTTAAAACTCGCGTAATCTATATTACGTGCCGTTATCGTGTCTATACACGATGTGACAACACAACACATGTAAACAATGAGAATGACACAGAGTATTTCGATTCCGCAAGTTCCAATCGATTTCGATTCGATTCCGGAGTAATGGTCGCCGAAATCTAAACCGCTACGTCATTACCGCTTTGCAGATGACGTAGATGCAAACGACATGGTATATGTGAGTTGAGCTCACGGAATCGTTACATTAGAATGCACTAAGAATAAACGCACACTATACAATAATGACTATTGTCGGCATCACTACGGTGAAGGATATTTAAAAAAAGCCAGTGGAGGATAAGTATATAGACGGATAGGTATATAACATGCATATTGTTCGCGGTACGCGTACCTAGCTAAATACATTTCGTATCATCTACTTGCTGGCTATTGTATTATGTCGAGTAATCCCTATTCGTAGACGGGGCGTCGCGAGCCGCAACGTTCTCAGCTCGCGAAGCGGCCGTACGCACGCGCGTTGTCTCTGCGCGCACGCCAATGAATTTGTTGCGTACCATGTGACGCAACAGATCCGTCGGTGCGTGCGCACGCGGCTTAAGACCGTCGAGACGCGACACGACAACAGACGGAACGTTGACACGCGAACGTTCGCCCCGACGCCCGAGGGATAACAATGAAAACACCGCGAGGGAGAAACCGATCAATACACTACGGGACTAGAAGTTGAGCGATAAATAGAAGTGGACATAGTTTTAGAGATTGCAAGGGACGCGCGGGACTAACGCCATCGCGCCTCCGTAACACCGACCAACCCTATGACTACATTACGATTACAATACGTTATTCTATTATATACATCTTATTTTTAATGCGCAGTGTAACGGCCAACCGCTGTAACGTAAGAGCGGTGTGCAATTGTGTGAATCTAACGTGTCAACTAATGAGAACTATTCGTTATGCGGCATACGATACGAGAAACATAGTGGCAGTGTTGAATAATATCCGTTACTCTCTGTTCATCGCATCAATGGCGTCCGATGAAAAATTTACAATTTCACCCGTCGATACGCAATGAGTAGTGCGGCAAGCGATGCGAACCATCGTACCGATTTAACAAACACTCACCGGTTTATTGTCAAGCAAATTTATCGATACCCCCATTAAAAAAAAATATCACCCGATAACGGTTCGTTCAAAAAACTTGACAGCTGCGTGGTCGTACATACATAAAGGCACGTACACATCGGCGATGGAAACTCTGTGTGCACTTAGCGCGGTAACAACTAAAATAAACTTTGGCCAAAAAAAACAAACATATCACACGCTTCGTAAACTGCTCGAATAACGTGCATTAGGTACTGCTATTCACGTTGAACGTAACTCGTAAACGGCATCGTTCTAAATGAAAACGATTCTTAAGACGATGGAATGCTATCGCGCGTGGGACTCAACAATACATTAACATAACATAATAGCGTAAATAAATATCTTGCATAACATATCGAACAACTTTCTGCTTGGCAATATAAAACAACGAAGCTCAATAAACGATAGCTCTCTGAAAACTTATAAGCGAGATTTACTTTTACACGAGCAAAGCTAACAGGGGCGAGCGTGCTCTTTCCGCACACTCGGCAAATGTCAATTTATTCTACTCTAGTCTAGACTCTTCATAAGAGTTTACCCGTTAATCACATCCTAATCGCATTGTGCTTAGTTTTATAGGAAGTTTGCTAGAAACGACAGTTTGAAACATACATATTACTTTTTGTCAAAAGCATGACTTGGCAAGAACAAGTGTAACGAAAAATTAAAGCAACGAGAATAGTTCAATTGAAAGCGTTTAACACAATACAGTATACGTATTGTTACGATCGAACTGTGCGTACGTCACTAATATTGTACATTCATCAAGACTGGGTAACACGCACATAAAAAAAAATATAGCAACCATTCCTAAATGTCAATCTTATAAAAATATTACAATTAGTTAATCAACAGATATAATAAATAGATATAATAAAATCTCAAATAATATTTTTTTACGTTTCAATGGCTTTAAGCTTTTTACGTTTGTTCATTTGCCTTTATCCATTAAATATGGCGAAACTATTTAAAAGGTAATAAACGATGATACGATTATTTTATAAACAATAAAATCGGACTCTTTTAAAGCCGCGATTAACATAAAAAAAATATATATAAATCAAATCAGAGATCGGAAACAATTCCAACCTCACCACGCTAGTAACGCTAGCCCGGCAAATGTTACCGCCCCCAATCATTTGAAAAAAAAACCCCCCCGCGTCCAGACCGCGCCCGGGGTCCAATTTTTGTCATTACGTAATCGTATTACACAAATATCCATATAAAGTTATTACAACATTGAGTGAATAACACAACCACATATCAATTACGGGGAGTTCAAGACCGCTTATGAATACGTCACAAATATAAGGGACGTCTAGTTTACAAAAGCTACAGTGGCAGTGAACCGGGCCAAACTTCATCGGACTACTCTCTATTACGCTCATAACGCATTCCTATGATTATTTTTATATAGATTTTTTTTTTTAATTTTTCTATAACCCACTTCTTTGTCTCGACGCTGTAAAAAGTCATCATCCTAATTCGAAATCGAAAAACAGGCAACCGTCTTGACTTCCTCAAAAAATGTTTCCAAAAATTCTTAAAACACAAAGAGATATTTAATTTTGTCAACGAGCAAAGGGAGGGGTCCGCGCCCGATAGCCGGTCGGGATCTATCGCGGCCGACCCTATTACGAAAACCTCCCAAGACGCAACAGTCGCAAGAATATTTCATAACAGCATACACTGCAAGTAGTGCATTACACACTGAAACTATACATTACGTACTAAATATTTGGCGGTACACCGATACAAGGCAGGCCTTGAACCCCGACACTTACATGAGACAGTTCGATAATCATAATACAACAGTAAATTCACATTGAATACAAATATATGATCGATAATAATAATAATCACTACTAATGCAATAATGTATGTTTTCCTCTTACGATTATACTGGATTCCCCTTTCGCGTCTCCATCAACACAATTACATTCGGTCTCCTGGAAACAAAATAGTAAGAATATATGTAGTCGGATCTTCGTATTTCTCTTATATATCAAGTGTATGAAAGAAAATTATCTTCGTTAATACGCTGAGATACGTTTAAAAAGGCCTATAAACAACTGTTTTGTAATTTTCATTTATTTGCGTGAACCATCGATGACCACTGAGGCAATGTAATATACGATAAACATTTTGAATCACAGTACCCTACGCCGTAAAAGGCAAAAAAAAAAAATTATTGAATTAATAATTCTGTAAAATCTTTAAATTATTATTATTTTTGTTATAATGAAGTACATTTTATTTCACTCCATTGAGATTACAATCTAGCCCACAGACTAATGAGTAATTTGTCACTAACTTAGATCGCTAACTAGAGCAAAACTAAGAATGTGTCCGTTAACACTTTTCTTATTGTCTCTACTAATCCAATTAATGTATCTAATAAAATCTTTAAATGTATGTGTATATCTGTGCATATAAAAGTACTTGCATTCGTCTCACCTCAATGCGCGGCGCGGATCTGGTTAAGATCGTCGTCGGAGTCGGTGGGCGGGGCGTGTTCGGAGCCGGCGAGCACGGTCAGGTGGGTGGAGTCGCTCTGCAGCGTGCTGCACTCGCCGCAGCCCCCCGCCCCCGCGCCCGCGCCCAAGCCCGCGCCCGCGCCGCCGCCGCTCCAGTTGCCGCACTGCGCCTTCTTCTGCAACGCTTGCACGTACGACTGGCGGGGAGGGAAGCGCACGGAAATTAAACGCACCGCATATTTCGAGTAGGCAATCGAGTCAACAGGATATACTGTTGGTTTGTCGTCGCTAACCGCGTCCGTTCCAGTTCAAACGATTGGAATATCGCTCTGAACGATATGATTATATTAATAATGTAAATTCTAAATAGTATTTCTGTCCGGGAACGCGCGCAGCGGTTGTGGATATGATAAAATTAGCACAACATATCGTGTAACGTTCAAAATAAAAATCGCGTGGAGTTCGGAACATTTGCAAGCAGTTGTCTAAATAAAAACGTGTATTATCTGACCAATATAATTGAACGAATGCTTTAAATTCAAACAAATATTGATGCTGCGTGCGCACTAACTTAATTACCGTTCACATATTCGCACGCGTTAACACGTTTCTTGGTGATTTACGAGTATGTACATCCATCTTCACTTGTCGGTTTGTTAATATTTCAAAACGACACCCGATTCAGCTAATATTCTATTCCTTGTATTGAAAGTTTATTCATTGTATTGCCGTTAAGTTTGAACTGTTTTCGTTAGATATAAGTAGACAAAAGACTATTCAGACTTGCAGACTGGAGAGCGTAAAATTAAAATCATAACTTATTTCTTTTGATACTTTACTATTGTAATAAAATGTTCGTAGTATAATAAAATTTCGTCAACAATACTATATCAGTGTTTCAATGATATTATCGGTCGAGTGGTAGTGCGGAGTGCAACTGACCTGCGAGATGACGTCACCGTGCGCGGTGCGCACCTGGTACAGGTAGCGGTACTTGCGCTGCTTCATCTCGGCTCGCTGTTCGCGCGTCACCGGCCGCGCCTGCTGCGCCTTCAGCCGGCGCTTCTGTGCGCCGATACCTGCGCGCAAACCGAATGTTATGTATTCATGTGTGTTTGTATG
>DWEM01002971.1:0-11309 GCA_018245935.1 Agara belti belti | reverse complement strand
CGTCAGCTTCCAATGATATCTCGTAGTCTGCCACCAGCGTAGAGGAAACCCACAGCGGGAAGGAGTGGTTAAAATTCCCACATAACCAGCCGTCTCCCAAGCCAACGCGGTACCTTTTGAATGCTTCATCTCATAAAAACACGGTTCAAACAGCACAGAGGGGGTTTGAGTGCGGTAAGAATCCCACATTACCCGCTGTATCTTGCAAGGCACTGCGATGCCTTTTGAAGGTTTCCTCCCCGTAACGAAAAAGGCAATCCCGTTTGAAAGGGAAAACAGACATCCGTGCGTAAATAGTTTAGTCACTTTCGGACGGTCTCGATTTTTTTTTCGCGTCCGCTTCTTAAATACATCCTGCTTAAACTTGAAGACAATAAGGTGATAATAAAATAGTTTCTAACCGCAGGCACTATGTGACGTTTAATCACGTCACGGTGCCACCGCAAAGTTTCCAGTTACATTACACTTGATAGAATGCGGTGAATGAGCCGGGTTTTTAGGTTTCTCGGCTTTTTTTCATATACAGGGTGTTTTTAAAAAAAAAAAAAATCGTTACTATTTTCATGTATTTTGTGTCACGTCTATCACCTTTACACGATTGCGCTCCTAGAAAACTACATTTACCTTCACAAAATTTCATCCAGCTGTTTTTCTGTACACATTGGTTAATCAGGAGATTCGTTTTCCTCGAAACAAGGCCTTCTGGCATTGACATTGGTTTTCTTCACCGTTATAGCACAACACATATCTATATATTAATTATTTGAAACTATCATTGTTGTGGTCTAAATTGTTATGAAAAATTTGACAGCAGCATGATACGTGAAAGAACATACATGGGGTTGCGGATTGAAAATAATCATAATTGCCTATGGCATATTAAAGCCTGATACCTGCTTATTTTATAGCTCTTCGTGATATTCTCAAAGAAGGCTTGTCAAATTTATCAATCAACATTTGGCCATCGCGGGCAGTAGGCAGAAGTGGCCATGCAAATGAGATTTTTTTGTCCGGGAAAAAGCAGCCTATATCTCCGGCCATTCAACTTACCCTTACTAAAAATTGACATTGACATTGCCAATGGAAAAAATTGTCGTGAACGAAGAACAAACAAACATTATTTCTTTGTAGTAAATAATATACAGTGCTGGTTAAGTATCTACTAAATTTAAAAACATCAGAACAACGATTTTTGTACCGTGTGGAATATGAAAATTTAAATAAATACGGTTGTAATTGTAGCATTTTTATAGCTCTTATTATTACTTATATATATACTTATATTACTTCTAGAGGTGAACATGAGGAGAATTCCTTTTGAAGCGTTACAATAACTAAAGTAGGTATCGTACTTTGAAAATGATTCCTTACAAATGAAGAAACGATCGACAAACACCTACAAAAGAAAAATATCCTTTGTACTTTTGTTCCATTCATAAACTTTGTCAGATGTATAATTTCCCGAAAATAATCAAGATGTCTATAAAAATTTTATTTATACAAAGTTATTACTTAGTATTCTAAGCAAGAGCTCTCCTTCAAAACCGGATTCACATTTGCAACTCCTCTGGTGTTGCACATGTCTATAGGCGAATGTCAACTTACCATCAGATGGACCGTATGCCTGCCTAAGTTAGTTTAATAAAATTAAATAAAAAATAATGCTCATTAGTAGCTAGCGTGTTGTGGTTTGATCAATTATATGTATGTTGTATAGAATCTGCCAGGAACTTTTTGCTGATTAAAATTCACTACCTAGTCGAGTAGTTTTATAAGAAAATGCACAGATACAAAACCATTATGCTATGATATAATGGCACATTTCTGGTGTTTTATAGTACATAGTAAGTTTTTACGACTTCGCATGATTGCATGATGCATGATCTTCGCATGAACACGATTTCGCATGATCAGTGTGAAGCAGTTTTAACTGGTAGTGATTAGTATTACAGATGACAATATTTGTGTATTGAGCATACAATACGCAATGTAACTGGTTTAATTTAATTACATGATATTAGTATGTTTGCAAAAAAACTTTCACGTGTGCCTACGCTTTCCCCGGGTTTGCTCCACCAGACCACTGTCTACTGCTTGGATTTTTTTAAATCCACGACGCAAAAATAAGCATTTCATAAGGCCGAGGCATCTGTATGTCTGTCTATATCATCGAAACTCTTAAACCAATTAACCGACGAATCCGGTTATTTTTTACATTGAAAATCGATTTGTTTACAGCGGCCCTTAGATGTTTCATCAAAATTGGTTCAGTCGCTTAAAGATCATCAGTTTTTTTCATAGCTAGCTTTCATCTTAGACGAAAAAACGGTATTTGCTTTACTTTCATACATCTAACCTGAAGTATGACAAACATATCTACATAGTATGCATGTGTAATGAAATGAATTATTAGTAAAATGAATTATTTAAATACTCCTAAAGCTATCGTGCAATGCAGTAGTCTATAACACCATTTAACGTAGACCGCTAGTTAGCGTAGTCCTCAGAAATTGGCGTTCGAATTGAGCCTTGCTTCTGTGTATTCCCAAGCGGAGCTTCAATCCCAATTTGATGTCGGATGCACATGTTAATGGTCCATAATTCCTAACATTAAATAGTCTGAGTACTTATCTCATAGAACCGTTCAAAGTTCACCGACTACCCACTGAATCAATGATATCACGTAGGAAAGTTCGAGAATTGACTTTCACTTGAAATTCTCATGAACTGGTTACTACCTCGGATATCCGAAAACAGGTATTTTCGTGATCATCAAGACCCGACACACTTCTGGCGCCATTATCGAAACAAAAATCCTCGAAGTTATAGGGAAAGTTTATTTAAATTTTTATTTAAATTTTGCAATAAATAAATCGAGATTAATAACAGCATTTTAATCGCTATTTATTTATTTAAAAATTGGCAATATAACTATCAAAAATAACTTTACCTACGTTCGTTTCATATCTAGTTTAACTATAAATGTAGACACAGAGAACGAACTGACTCACTGACTGTCTGACACGACTCTGAACGTTTAGGAATGGAGAAATGGCCTTGATGACGGGAGGCCTTTGCCCAACAGTGGACCTAACGACTCATAGATAGCTGGATGTGTCTAGTTTCCATACAAACGAATTTTCATACAATTTTTGTACCCTTATTTTACCGCCAAAATGGTGGGATTTCCAAATTTCCAAATTTTTCTGGATTGAACATAGTTCATTATGGTATGACCAAAGCGCAGACCCGAGACGCACGCAGTCTGCAACAACTTCTCCTGTCTATACATAAACCGGTGCTCTGATCCGCAAACCCAATTGCTGATTCACACGACAACATAACAATAACAACGGTATTTAATCCAAAATTCTGTTAGTTTGTTAACTTTCTCACCTTTGTCTCCTTCGTTAATTATCGTATGTATAAGATGTTTTTATCCAAAAATTATCATAATATGCGTAATCTTTTTTTTTTCTCGTTTGCGGTATAAATAGAGAGGTACTTATTTACTTTTTGTAAAGTATGCATTAACAAGTGTCTATATTATTCTATTTTCGTATGTATGTATTTTCTGTTTAAAATTTATCGTTGTACCTTGACATTTTTCTTTGTATACGTTTGTGTTAGGAGATATTTCGTCTATAGTAGTTATGTCGTGGATATTTTTGAAAGTGGCACACCGGTTCCAGAACCAGCTGGCCGAACTGCAATCCTGCGAACGATTCGCCTTTTGGTTTTAAACAAGCTCGCCGCAAACCCGTTCCAAAAGCCAAACGCATGCGAGCGCGGAGCCAACGCTGTTACTTGCCAATCGATCACCGCCATTATGGTTTTTATGTCGCGTAACACTAATTTCCACACGCGACTACCATTAAGCACGATGTACGTATAACATGGAACCTGCGACCGCGACTACGTGAACATTCTCACAATGGACTGTATCTAAAGTAAAGCCAACAACACGAGATAGAAATCGTAAACACTAATTTGTACTCGGATAACTTACGACAGCGTTCGATCCTGCCAATCACGTATGTGTCATATAAATGCTTTGTGTTTATCGTCCTCGAATTCTACAGAACATTGTTAATTAGCCGTCGGAACCCGCTAACTAAATAATAAATATTATTATTATTAGTTATTAAGATGAATTGACATTGAGACACGGAACCTGTGATGAGAAGTTAACTTGAGAGCTTGGACAGCGTGGTTGTGTACGCTGTCCAAGTTGGAATAGAACTCTCAATAATCATTTTTCCAAAACACTCAATTACATAGTTATAAGTGATCAACAAACCGAATGGTCCACAAAGAGTACAAATAACAACCAAAAGATTTCGATGTTATTTACCCAACGTATTTTCAACAGCCAACACCATAAAGCGTCGAGTTGAAATCTATAAATAAGGTTAATTGCCTACACCTGTTAGAGTTATAGGTGAATAATTTCACACATTGAAACAATGGACGATTAAGAAAGTGAAAATTGAAAAGTGATAATATCGTTCATGGTTCTTTTACAACTTTCGATTGATTTGCAGGTTTTTGTTTGAAAGTAAAAGCATATTTTGCCATAACTTTTTTACAGTCTACAATTTTTTTTACCATTGTTTTAAAACAGGACAATAATATTTCTTTTGTTGTGATATGTTGTATTGTCTTTATGTTACACTGCTGATTTTACGGGCCTTTGATTCATGGTTCAGAATCATTGGTAAAATTACATTTTCGATGAAAATCTTATGGTTCAGAACTTCACCTGTCGTAGGCATTTGCACCTTGAATAATTAACTTTACGAAGAACATTAGTAGAATTTCAAAAGCGTTCATTAAAAAAAAAAGCTACTGAACAGTTTGAGTTCAAATTTTCTTTTTACATTTAAATTTATCTTCGCAGAAGCGGCAGATGCTGAAGTAGCTTCATCAGGAAGATCCATTGAGGAAAAACCATCAAAGCTTGGCGCAGACGTGGAATCAGCTCTGTTCTCTATTACAGATCTCATTCAACATAGTATGGCGAGGTGAGTTGGAAAAAAAGCATTTAACTTTTTATCATAAGATAAAAAAAAAGGTAGACCAGGAGCAAAAAGTCGACGGAAAAGTCGTTCAGCGCTTAAAAGAGAAAAGGATCGGCAAGTCGACAGCAAAACACGTGTCAAATTGAATTTTATAAGTATTACACATACCCTGATAAAACATTTTACTCAATCCCAAACATAAATGCCAAGCTAGGTTAATAAGACAAAAACATAAGTGAACACCTACAAGTTAATCAAAGTTGTAGAGCGCATGGACACCGATGAAAATACGAATAGATTGCTAGTAGTGATTCGTCCGAACCAATCGTGCCGTTGATTCACCGATTGCTGTAATGATTGCGATCAGTCTTCGGGCGTTACTCCATCTAGTAGGATCGTTTCTATCTATCATCTATGATATGCAAGTTATCTGATGGGTTCTTCGAAATTGCCTTCAGGCTGCAGTTTGAAGTCTTGATTTTGAATACGAATATTGTCCCGATCTCTCTATATGTGAAATTGTAACTTTTCGAATTGTAGATATCGTTTGAGATCGTATCATTAATCTGTCAATCCATCTACGAGAGTCGTGTATCCGTTCAACTGATAACAGAAAGTAATAGATACATTTTATGGCTAATTTGATTTATATATTTTCTTATTTAAAAAAGTGTTCGGAGTTATTTTCACCAGTTTCTCCCGGCCTAAGTATGTTTGGTTATGCCGAAAAGCCAGAGCTCAATTAAAACGGCCACCCCAATGTCAAAACGTCTGGAAGTTTTCCCGTCAAATCTTTAGATCCAATACTACGTGTTATAAGGACATGTGTGTCATACGATTTCTCTGACACACACTCATTAAGTCATCCTACTCTCGCTACCGCACGCACGCGTACCGGTCCAACACTCCCGTGCCTTACGAAGCTATGGCGAATTTCCACATATTAAATTTTTTTTTTGGCACTGTAGATAATTGGATTGTTGCAGCCGGTTTTGGGATGAAAGTGGATTCTTCGTGAGAGTAGTTGGAAAGCGATTCCGTAACGATCTTTTTGTAACGATTTTTTGAAGAGAAAATTTCCTATTCTATATAATTATTAGTAGAAATATGTGTGAATTTTTAAGTAAGCCTTCAAACGTCGAATCGTCTCAAATGCCATATTAGAGAAATCGTTAGGGAAATCCTGAGTAAATAAATGAATAGGTATGTGGATACACTCGAATTTTAGCCTTTAGGCCAAAACTCGTCTTTGTCATTGTCATGTCATCTAAGTAAAAGGCTTGACAGCCTGATGCAATATACCTCCGTATACACGTCAAGGACGGGAGGCGCATTGTCGCAATAAAATATGCGCTAAAATCGACCGTTATTAACGTAGCTCCATGAGGGAACCTTCACGAATAATAAACTTATGTATCACAAAAAATTACACAAAAAGCAACATTATGAAGAACAATTAATTGTTTAACGGCTATGCGGATTCGTTAATACGTTAGTATATGGAATATAATATAAATAACATTTTTGTATATTCATTTACTGTCTGTATAATTTCGTAGTTATATCATTATTTTAAATATTTTATTATTAATGTTATTCATCTTTTGGTCATTTTTCATGGTCTTTGTATCATTTCGCTTATATAGGTATATGACGTACGAATATATATCGAGGACAAACGTTAAAAATTTGAATAAACCTTTCAGTGTCCATATTTGTAATCTATATATATGAAACTGTAAGGTGACTGACTGACCGACCAAGTGATCTACACACAGCTGGAACCACTGAACCTCGAATCGTGAAATTTTGCAGCAAGGTTCTGTACAAAGCGTAAGTGAGTACTACGGAAGGAATTTTGGTTTCACCCTTATGTGAGTAAAATAGGCGTAGACAGATTATACGAAAGTTCTTCGGTTTGGAAGTTGACATCGGAAATGTTAGATTTACGCTCTTGGTTAATAAAAAAATATTGTTTTTTTTTTGAGAATTGGACGCGAGACAAGCCGCGGGCAAAAGCTAGTGATAATATAAATGTTGCCAATGTCATGTTTTATTTTTAAAACAAGGAATAGTTTATTCGTCGCATTGAATACGACGCGGATGTGATAATTACAATCTTGACTTTTTAGTTAATATTATCAAGGACTTGTTTCCAACTCTGGATCTAGTTTGCACATTTTGTAGTTTCCTGCTGAGGTGTTCTTTTTTTCTTTGCGAGTTCCTGTTTTATGTTTTATTTAATTCTGTCTTGTCAAGTCTAAAATTTGTGTTGTGCCATGAAATGATCTATACATACTCGTACAAACAAAATGGTCGTGATTTCAAAATACTGCATTTGTAGACAATTTTTTTAATAAATTATCTTTCCGGTTGTTCTAAGTAAAGTTCTGAGTGGCTAAAGCGATTTTTATGCTACTTTCACTGAAACAGAGTTTATATGACTTCCCATAGGGTATATATATATTTAAACTATTTAGAGATACTTTCAGAAAATAAAAAAAATCCTGTAAAACTGAGAAAAGTTTGAATTTACGCTGCATTCGTACTTCTTGGTGCCAAATAACCGTAACTAAAATTTTTAAAATTGGAAGCCTAATGAAAAAAATAGTCAACATAGATAAATAAATAGCTAACAATATAATAGGTAAGCACTTACAATTCAAACTCTACGATCGACACTCGACTTCAAACGCTACATTTTTTTTTTTTGTTTTATTATATATCGGATACTACGCTAATATTAATGGCCACCTAAAATAAAAAGAAAATTAATGGTCATAAAATTTCTGGAAATAATTAAAAAAATTGCAATTAAACACTTGGAATGTTAAAATATGTAAATTATCTTGTAACCTAAACAAAAAGCATTGCAAAAAATGTTCAAATAACTAATGTATTCAAAAATTGAAATTTTTACAAGCTTGTTTCTTTAATTTACTGTGTTACTTCGTTTATGATATCAAATTGTTCGAGTCAAGTTTATTTTCGCCTCGTTTAGTCTTGAGAGTTAATTGTATTACCATCAATGTTGGTGTAACAGTTCCAGTGTTACTTGTTTGATGAGTATCATTTGTAATGTAATACTGAGCACCGTCCAAAGATTGCCTCAGATTTGTCCGAGAGCATAATTACCTTGAGGCCATCGTGTAATTATTTATTAATATCACTTTGCTTTTTATTTTGTGATATGAGTGTATCATTATCTAACTACGTATAAGTACATATGTGTGTGTATGTATACTTATGTATATAAATACACACACACAGATCTGCACTGAATAGTCACGGCGTGTTAGTGCGATTAATAATAATAATTCCGGGACAATTACACACACGGCTGTTCGATTCCAAATTAGACAATTAAATGCCTGAGTTATGGTAACCGGACAGCTGATAAACACACATATCGCATGCTATTGGAATACTGACTAACTCAAAAAAGACGATTTTTGAGAAATCGCAAAAGAAGATCTTGCAATGAGGCCTTAACGTACTTGTTGATGAATAAAATTAAAACTAAATTATTAATTAATTATAAGTGCCAGTATTTTGTACATTTGATTAAATGCCTATTAGATCACAGTAAAAAAAGATCTCTGTATCTATACGTAACTAAATTTTAACTTATCTCCTAATGAGTCAGTGTTCCATCAAGTGTGCGTCTATCCATACGATATAATACTTATAGATATTTTTATTACACCTAGACACAGAACCAACAAATATGCATATCAAACAAATGTTCGTTCTGGGTGGGAATCGAACCCACGACCTACGGTTTTGCAGTCAGTCTCTAACCACTTGACCACGAGTCGAATAAACGTATACAATCATTTCATTACACACATATAAAATGTTATTACATACTAATTTCAATAAAACGTATATATTATGACTTATGAGATAAAACTTCAGTTTTCGAAATTTCACAAACCAAATGAAAAACTCATTTTTCATTCATCAATCGTTTATTTACATAGTTGAAATGTGTATTCATGAAACTAATTGATATTTGACTCAATTTCATAAACATTACACAAACCAGTCATCGAACTCGCATTATCAGCAAGTCACTATACACTTTCACTACACCGGTGGAAATATCTGCAGTGCCTTTTATAACCAGGTTGCCAGTTACCGACCTTTACATTGAATGTCAAATGTGGTTTCTGCAAACAAATTAAAGAGATTAAAAGAAAAATATCCTTGTACTCTTAAGTGTTTAAAGACAATGACATTTTAATAATCCATATACTTACTAAGTAAATGGATATGATTGTAATACAGGAAAATGATAAGTAAACGTTAAATAAACTTTACAAAATTTACGTCTAAATAGGGGTTATCGTGCGTGAAAATCTAACAAATATGTCATTAATAATCGTAATGAATATTGACAAAGGAATCTGTAATTATTATTGTACAATTATTTATGTGTATAAGAAGAAATATATATTAGAAATGCACTCAAAAGTAAACCACAAGAACTTTACCAAGCAGATCTCACTTAAGCAAACAGTGAAGGTATTTGACACTTCATTGTAAATAATCTTACTTCGTTTGCAGTAAATGCGACCTCTTTTAGGAGAAATTGTGTAATGAATGTATGTCTAACAATAATATATTTTGCTATAATAGGAAATTCTCTTCCATTTTTTTTCTACCAAAACATTTCCATTTGCTCTTGACGAAGGTTGCACGATTTCCACAGATCTCTATCCGCAAAGAAACATGACAGCGGCGGCATCGACAGCATCACCATCTCCACTGGCAGCGACAATAAGAAAAAGATGAAGAGAAAGAAGCAGAAACCTCCCAAAATTCACCTTCTCCACCCAGTCATGATGCCCATGAGGAAAACAGAGGACAAAGGTCGAGGGTTTAAGTCCGAACCGAACAGTGTACAATCTTGGGTCATCGGGAAAAATCTTGCGAATGAAAACGGATCGGCCGCTAGTACTCCAGGGGTTAAGAGAGGAAGAAGCGTAATGACAGATGTCTGGAATTTAGGGGAGCAAGCACTGGACGCTGTTGCTGAGCATGTTGTAGAAAAAGAAAACTCTGAGAATGAAATAGCCGATAAGAGTTCGTTTGAAGGTTGGTTGTGGTTTTGCACGATTAGGTAGACACGGGTTTATGGTTATGTCATTTGTTATCTCTCTCTTCATATCAAATGCTTCTTGTTAAACCTAGCCAGAATCTCAACGCTAACATTATGTTGAGGGTTAGGTCCATCAAGCAGAAAGCCATATTCACCGCAGGCATTCAAACTAATTTCCAGGTATGGTAATGCAGTTCAGACGTAAGTAGATACATTTTATTGAGGTTGGATATTACTGATTGTTTAATGATCTGCCTTAGGTACGTATGCATCTGGGATGAAGGTTGACCTCACAACTTTCTGTAAGCCAGGAACTGATGAACGATGCTGAATAACATTAAAATATGGGATAGTGCCCAAACTGTGAAGTCTTAAACCACCATACAGGTATCTCAGAAGCTTCGACTACTACAACATAAGAATAATAATAGTTACCGTGTGGATCACGTGCCTACTGTAACTTATTTGATGAAAATTTGCCGCTTGACGATATGCTTCAGCGTCAGCGCTCTGTTTGACCACTGTTACACATTTGTTTTCGCTTGATTATATTTACATAATAATTCAATGGATTGTTGCCATTCGCAGGCGCGAGTGAAAGTGATATCGGGTAACGATTGAAATTTTAAGCATGTGTTAGCATGGTTTACATATATAGCATGCACAGTTTTCTATTTGGAAAGTTCCAATTTTATTTTGGTAGACTGCAAGATTGGCTATATAGTTCTATATTAGATTATAAATACACTTTATAGCATTTCTGTGGCTAGACCCCGCTATAGCGATTTAGTTGCCAAGAGAACTGGTAAATGGTTGTTTTTTTTGTTCTCGGTGCAAATGTTTAGTTCAATGAGGTTAAAGATTTTTTTGTGTATTTACAAAGTTTATCTGAATGGAATTTATACGAAATTAGGAATATAATTATTATTCAATAACTCGAAGCATGTTCGGCATGGTTTTATACAAAACTATACAATATATTGGTGAATATTGTAGCTCTATTATACAATTTACTATATTTTAAAATAAGTAGACTTTGTAGCATGATATTTCAGCATATAAGAGTTATATTTAGTATCGTGGAAATATTTATCTATTGTATTTATATAATACTAGCTGTTGCCCGCGACTTCGTCCGCGTGGTTATGAAGATATGCATTACTATTAAGTTGTTTAACGCAAAT
>DWEM01002970.1:0-11310 GCA_018245935.1 Agara belti belti | reverse complement strand
TGCACCGGGCACACATCCAGACTCCGAGTCACTACTAGAAATTCTAAATTAGAAAAATCCAGCAGTACCCAACCCGGAATTCGAACCCAGGACCTCCCGATCGGCAGTCGCGCTGGCAACCGCTCGACCAACGAGGCAGTCAGTCAGGCAGCTGACGTTAATGATAAGGCAGTCTCTTTCTGCTTTTCCAGCTTGAAACGACAGCAGAGGGCGCCGAGGCGAATGTGACTAGCAAACTGACTGGCATACCGCAGATAGACTACATATACGATCCGAATCTACCGCGGGAGCTTAACGGGTACAATCTGTCCGAGTATCCTTTCTACGAAACGGTGCCGCCGCCGGAGACCATGGACTTCAAGTGCGACGGCCTTCACGATGGCTTCTACGCGTCCGTGCCCCATAAATGTCAGGTGAAGATAACAGATTAGAGTTGAAAAGATAAAAAAAAAATTAAATTACCTTTAGTATATTTAAAGTTTTTATTTTATGTTATGAGAGTAGTGAACGAGCTGGCAGCAGTCACGAGTGGCCGCTGCGTGTGTTTCTCATAATAAACTAATATTTTAACTTGCAATGAAATACACAGAAAGATTTTATATGCACATTTGAAGCCTCTGGAACTATATCGGAAGGTATTTAGGATTTATTGCTTATGTGTATAATATAATATACAGTATAATAAAGAAATTCTGTAAGAAATTATTGATAACACCTAAATATTGTGCAGGGTAAAAAGCATGCTGTGATGCCTTTCATTTATAAAAATTCAATGTTAATTTCATGCTTTTACAGGTATACCACCACTGTCTGTTCGGAACTAGATACGACTTTCTCTGCGCGAACTACACAGCATTCGACCAGAAGACATTTATCTGCCACTTCGTATCCGAAGTCGATTGCAAGAATTCACCCAACTATTTTAATAGGTGACTCATTCTAATATTGTTAAAGCCATAGTGTGCTTGTTTATTTGTTTGCTTGTCGTTCTTTGACGACAAAACGGAGTCAGGGGTCGTTGTGATTTTTTGTGCGGAGGTAGTTGACGGACTGGAGACTGGCATACACTAGTTTTTAGTATACAAACGATACCGGTTCTTAGTAGGTACTTTTCAACTAAATGTATAAATCATGTAAAAGAGTATATTTATATGTGAAAATGTAAATATAACCCTTCTCATATAGAATCACGATAGTGATGACGATTAGTTATCAAACTGAGAACACAAAGTGTTCTGTCGAATGGCCATGAGTATTGAAAGTTAGAGTTTATTATTACTTTCAAATAAATTACAGAAACGAGGCCCTATATAAAGCGGCCAGCTCAACGACGCCAGCCCCACCGCCGACGACCACCACCACTACCACAACTACGGCTAGGCCTCCTCGTCCCGGGAGAAGGAGGCCTCATCCTAGATATGAATATTATGACGAAGATTATTACTATCCTAGAGATGACTACGATTATGAAGAAAGGTGAAATCTTTAGTCCATTATAATAGAAGTCACATAGTATTGACATTTCATCTTTCATAGTCGCTATGTGTTTCCGTTTTTAAATGACGAATTATGAAAAAAAAACGAATTTCCTTTAATGGGTAATAATAATTATAGTAGACATACATTTTTCTCAAACGTTAGCCAATTATTAGCAACCAAAGTAAAACGTATTATATATATTAATGTGAAATGAAAACTTTAATTATTATAAAAAACAGTAAAGAACAAGCAATTTTCAATATGGTAATTTTCAAAACATGTGCTGTTCCAAAAGATCTCGTTATTATTTTGAAACAATATATGTATATTTAGACAGATATTTAAATAAATTCCAGGGGTGGCAGAGGTTCCAGACCTCGCGGTAAAGGACGCCCTGGCAAACGGAGGCCACATGATGAGTACGATGATAGGTAATAATCCTTGATATATCAGCAAAATAAAGAAATATTAGGAGTAGAATGCATCAGTCGAGCTTAAAAGACGATACTTACACAGTTCATAGATTTTTTATGACTCTTTTATTTAAATTACAGATATGAAGGTCGAGCAAGGCCTCGCGACGAAGATTTAGAAGACGATTATGAAGACAGACGAGATTATGACAGGCCTAGGCCCGGGAAGCGACCGTACCCTGATTATAGACGACCTTACGATGAAGAGCGGAGACCTTATAAGGGTAGCAGAAGACCAAGCAGGCCGCGAGATGATGACGAAGAAAGATTTCGGGATGAGGAAGATAGGCCTAGAGGCGGGCAACGAGATCAGAAAAGAGACGATGTACGGCCCAGAGATAAGTTTAGGCCTAGAGATGATACGAGAACAAGAGATCCCGATGATATTCGGCCTAGAGATGATTTAAGAACTAGAGATGAAGTCAGATCTAGAGACGAACCTAGACCTCGAGATGAAGTCAGACCCCGGGACGAAGTTAGACCACGAGATGAAATTAGACCTAGAGATGAAGTTAGATCCAGAGATGAAATCCGGCCTAGAGATGAAATCAGGTATAGAGATGAAAACAGGCCAAGAGATGAAATAAGACCGAGAGATGATATAAGACCGAGAGATGAAGTCAGTCCAAGAGATGAATTAAGGCCAAGAGATGAAATCAGACCAAGAGATGAATTAAGGCCACGAGATGAAATCAGACCAAGAGACGAAATAAGACCAAGAGATGAAATCAGACCAAGAGAAGAAGTTAGATCTAGAGATGAAATCAAGGCTAGAGATGAACTTAGGCCTCGCGGTGAAATAAGATCCAGAGAGGAGAAACGTCCGAGAGATGACCTAAGATACAGAGACGAAGGCCGGCCTCGTGAAGAATCAAAACTAAGAGACGATATTCATGAACGAAGGCCATCTAGAGAAGAGGCTCCAATATCAGAAAACCCAAGAGAAAACCCATCAAGAGACCGCTACCAACCCAATGAAGGAAGAAGACTATATAATAGAGATGAAAGACCGTATAGAGCAAAAGATGAAAGGCCATACTTAAAACCCGAAAAAAACTACGATGGAGACGATAGAGTTCAGGAAGAAAAGAGACAAATACCTTCAGCCCCTGAAGGTCAGCCATTAGTGAAACCTAATGGTCATGGCATCTTTAGCCAGCCAAGAATGCCTCCGAAAATAAAACGTCCTGTCCCAGCAAATGAAAAAGGTAAATACGAATATGTGACTATTACGACAACTAAGGCTCCGCCAAAAGATGATGAATATTATGACGATTATGAGGATGAGGATTTAAGTAGACCATCGTCATCTGGAAAGACAAGCACTGTTCAATTAAGACCACGGCCTGAACCAGTGGAGAAAGAAAAATTTAAGCCTACAAGATCACACTTGACTAGTCCAGCTGCTTACAAAGCTAAGAGACCGAAAAGGCCAATAGATTATGAAGAAGACGAATATTACGACGAACCCGTACCAAAACCGCAAAAATACACTTACAGCCAGCGTACTAAAGACGATAGTCCCGTAAAACCTAAACTACCAGAAGACTATTACTACGAAGACGAAAAAGAAAAGACCACCGAAAAACCGGTTAAAAAGAACCAAGAGGAAGACATAACGAGCAAAATAAAAGACCTAAGGCCTAATGTAAAAGTTTTGAGAAGGCCTTTTTTACCGTCTAGGGGTGGCAGCCCGTATCTGCCTAGAGGACTTCAGCCTGTGGCTGGAAAAAATCTAAGCTTACCACCGAGCACCACCCATAAACCTACTACTACCCCTTCTACTACAACAACCTCTACTACAACAACAACAACTACCACTACTACAACAACTACGACTACAGAAGCTCCAACAACTACAACGACAACGACAACAGAACCGATATTGACAACGACAGAACACTTAGAAACTACAGTCGCAACTGAGAAACCTACAACAACGCCAGCGGAAGAATTGAAACATGAAGATGAATATGAATATTATGACGAAGAAGACACAGAATACGAACACAACAATAAAAAAGAATCAACAACATCGGAAGCTATAAAGGCACCTACAACGACACCAGAACCGGTAACAACAGAACAAAAAGCAAAAACATTAGCAAATAAAGTTCTACGCAACTTCAATGATAATTACGAAGCCATAAGAGAAACATTGGAATCTACGTTATCGCCAGGAGATTATTTAAAACCGTACTTAGGAACCCAATTATCACCGGCATCACAATCACAGTATTCCAGGCCAGAAACGGCATATAAAATTCCGGAACCGAAACCCGAAATTTCTAAACCATATACGGCGACGGGAAAACCTTTAAAAATTCCAGAGAATATTTCAATAAAACAGAACTTGGCTGATTCTATAGAAAACGAGTATGACGTGGCACTGAATGAAGCAATAGCGCCCGTAGCACAGAACCTGAGAGTACCTAGTGGTTTCACAGTACCGGCAGACCGGGATTACGCGTACACAAGGTTTAGAAATAATTTCAATGTCGAGCCGCAGTTTGCTGCTTCGGATATTTCCAACTATCAGATCAGAAAACGGCCTCAAATACCAGGAGTTAGTATACGGACTCCATCGTCCTACTATCTCCAGCCGCAGAGGATAACGTACCAGGAGGATAAAGTCGCGAGGCCAGCGAGACAACTGGTGTATAGAATCGGTGATTTTTTCTAAGCAATGTGATAGGTAACCTTTGAGAGATGGTCCCGCTTTATTGGGCTCCGTACGAACATTTTAAAATACTATATTTTCTTTATTCATTATAGGAAATATTTATTTTTCTTTAGTATAATTCGACTTAAGTATAATTTGGCAAGGTGCCACGAAACGGTAATAAATCAAATAATTATTCCAAACACTCACGATCAGTTTCAAATTTACCATTTTATATTATGGCAATCTTTAATGTCATTTTCCCCAAAAAATATTTGCTTAGATGATGTAACGGTATGATAATATGACTAACTGATATGAAACTCTGTTTTATATGTCTATGTTTACACTATCGTACGGAACTCAGTCTAATTTGGGGCAATTTAGTCATAAAAAATGAACTAATACTGTATTAAATTTTAAGCGAGTTTATCGAACACTGCCAAGAAGTTTAGATAATAAGTTTTGAAATACTCCTAAGTTACCTTAAGTTTAAGGCAAACAGTTTTTATACGTGCATTTTTCAAAGGTTACCTGCTCAGCTGTTGTCGTGTAAAGTTTTGAATATGATTTATAATTTAGAATTCCTATAACATACCACATAATTGAAGATAGTACTTTTCTAAATAATATACGGACATGATTTTACAGTGAATAATAATATTGAAACCACGTGTAATTGCGTCGATTCGGCAAAATTAGAATATAATCAAATGCATATCGAATACTGTCGATACATAGGTATAGGTAAATATCCAAATAAAATATAAATAATAATTAATAATTACTGATATAAATAATATTTTGTATTTATAAACTTTGTTCGACGACACAAGAACGTACTGATATTGGTGTATTACACAGATCTGTAATTATATAAGTAGAATTATTTTTAAAAAAGTTTTGTAAAAATTAATTAAAAAGTTATATAATAATTATTAGTCATTTGTTTTTTGCCTTTTACGCTATTATTTCAAGAAAATGATAACGCACTTCCATTTTTTCAATTATATACATGGCAACATTATTTTCTAGCACTTGCCGTAGTCGTGTCCAGAAAGGTTGTAAACAATGAAATAAATTGTAAACATCTTTACATTATCTGTTACCTTAACGATTCATATTCCTCTGGAGAAACGGTCGGTTGAGTGGTAACAATCAATGACAACCAAAACAGAAGATACTAAAGAATAGTCAACGAAAATAATCACTGATCTGATTATTCCTATTGTTTCATAATCCTACTCGCATCATACATGCGACTGTAAAGTGCTCAAGAGTGGCAACATTTCTGTGAGGAACTTCAAATAATACAGATAATAAATAATTCTAACTGCACTAATATTATTCAATCGGATAATGTTACTGTACATGCTATTTCAGCAACCATACCACTAATTAATGAAATTAAAAAAACCCTATATTTCTGATGGAGTAGGTTTGCAGTTGTTAAGGAATGGCCTGTTCAATTGCCACTCTCATTACATTAAGAAAATCTTTTATTCACATTATATAAATAGAATGAAAAACCAACCATAACCTTCAATATTTTATTCACTTATATATGAAACAGTATAAATGAAACTTACATTGCATTCTTAATGTACCTATTATTTATAAGATACAACAGCGATAAATTACAAATGTATTTATGTATCTGAAAAACATGATTTTTACATTCTGGTTTACGGGTAATTTAATGTATTTTAAAATAGACATGATTCGAATAAAAATGATAATGTAATTAATATTTACGATGTTCACTGCATAATTATTATTGTGAAGTCTTCAAAAATTATACCATTTTTCCCGAACCCGAATTTCCCGGCTTCTTCAAAGTTCCCCTAGACTGCATCTATACTGAGTGATTTTATTTTCATGTTCTGGGTATTATGTGTGTCGTGTGAACTAAACTATTTATGTATTTAACTGCCAAGTAGTTCTACCACCATAAAGAGTTTTGTGGAACGCTTATACAGGTCGTTTATAAATATGGATTTGTATAACCTTCTTCATTTTTCACCTACATCCAACGAGGACCTGACATAAATATGTAAACCAATGTCAGCGACAATTTTGGACCAATTTTAAATATTTTTTTTTAAATTTGAAACGGTATATATCATTTTCATAAAATTACAGATAAAAGATTTAAACAAACATTTACAAATTATAATTGTTCAAATAAATCTGAATATACATAAAGATTGATTAATAAGTAATTATAACACTATGTGCCAGAAGAGATAAGACAGTAATAAATAAATAATGCAGAATTAAGTGCATTATTGTTTTTCTTATGTGCATTTTGTTATTTTTCGCCCTTTAGGGTAATGACTTTTCGTGTACTTTGCAGTCGGTTGTACATTTTCAAGTTTTTTAACAAGCTAGCTTCAAACAGGTCTATAGCTATATCTGTTTTATGCTAGACAGACAGTTTCTATTCTAAGACGACTAAATCTGCATTAACAAATAGTTGTGCTCTTGACATAGCACGTAAGCAAAATGCACTCCAATTTAAATCTATACAGAGCAGTCTATACATAAAATTAAACCATTTCTCTTTAAAACGTTAGCTTCTGGAAAAATTTCGTTAGCGTCTGCCATTGGTATCGCTCTTTGGTTCCTTCTTCTACTGAATCGTGAATAAATCTGTTCACGAGGACTGCAGATTATAAAAGGCGTTGAAACCACACTATATGGCGAGCTGGTAAAGGCAGGTCTATCATTAAGCCGTCACTTCGAAGACCTGGTACGGTCAGCGGCGTGGGAATTAGTAGATACTGTAACAGCACGTGTATTAATGCACTCCAGTTTCAATCTACACAGAGCAGTCTATGTTTTATAATTTAACTTTTTCCCACTACTATTTTAGGAAGATCTGGAATACATCGTATATACTTAGCTGTTTTTTCGATGCTCCTCCTTAATACTATTATTAGTTTCTCGAAAAAATCCGTTAACGTGTGCCATTTGAATCGCTTGTTTTGTTTCCTCTTTGACATCTTCTGAGCCGTGAATCAATCTGTTGACGGGGAAGTGCAGTTTGTAGAAGACGTAGGAACCAGACCATATCACGAGCTGGTAAATGCAGATCTGCCACCAAGTCATAACACCGAAGACCTGGTACAGCCAGCGGCGTGTGAAATAGTAGATCGTGTAGTAGCTGTAAAAAATATTTATTTATGTATTAATTCCACTGACTGATTTTAAAATAACTGTCTTTGCTCGAGTGCTTATAGTTATTTACACGATACTAAAACGGAACCAAAGTTTTTTTTAAATTTTTGTTTGTTTTTCTGTTTTTATCCGGGCGGCTGAACTCATTTTAATGGGAATTCTACTGTAAGACAGAGAAGGTTATAGGGCAACATATAGGCAAGTCTTTATCTCGATATTCCTACGGATTCGAAATCGAATAGTTTATAAATATAGAGACGGAGCCTGTTCAAAACTAAAGACTTAGGTGAAAAAGAACGAATATTTTAAGAAATTAATATTAATACTCACACAACAGCATACGCCATCGCTATCAGCCAATAGAAAAAGTTTTCCATCTTCCCATCGGTCGGGTATCTTCTTGCTTGTAGGAGGGTTTCTATAACGATCATGATAGATATATTTGTGTGTACGCATTGGTTGAACCACCAGGGGATTACCTCGTCGTAGATCTTCGGGAACACCAGCTCGCGATCAATGGCGTAAACACACCAGAACATTGTAGTTACGAACTGGAAAGGGCAAAATTCGAATCAATCAGGCATTTGGTTGAAATAAAAAAAATTTTTGGTAATCTTCCTTTTTTGGGACGAGGAGTGTCATAAATAGACGCTATTGTCCATAATTATTTGCATCCGACTTCACACACGACAGCAGCAATAGGACCGTCAGTAAAATTAGTTCAAGTCGTAAATGTTAGCGTGATTGCAATTCATAAAGTTGACGACATGTTGCTCTCGCTTTTAATCCAAACATGGCTGTAGTTCATATACATAACATAAACTTTGTTAAGAAATATGCGTTTTACTCCAGATTTATTATATAAATAGATGAATATTTGCATTTATCTTGTACAGTGAGAGGGTCTGGACGAATGCGTGGCTTTTTACTAACCCCATTTACAATAATAACAATAACAGTAGGTACGTTGTTTGTTTGCAACTCACCAGCGTGAAGGGAACGACCATGCCATTAAAAATCACGTTTCTCCAGTACCGGATACCAGCCCCAATCTTAGTGTCGTGTCTATCTATCCATTCTAAGATATCATGCGCCAGCGACAGCCCAAGGAATACGGTTTGAAACAACTGAAAAGAATATTTTTTGTTAATACAAAATGTTCTATAAAATACATAATTTCTGTTACAAGTGCCATTTTATCTTTAAATAACATATTTGCAATACCGGCCTTTACCATACCAATTGCTTAAGCCTAGACGCGCACTACGCTTTTTCAGAGACTGAATGCATCGAAAAGTAACTAAATGCAATGTAATTTATAAACCTTTGTCACTGTTTTAACAGTGAGATGCGACATTATACCGCATACATTTTTTAAAGTGCAGCGAAAAATTTATAGTGAACTCTTAGACTATGTGCTAGAACTGACGGTTATGCAGTAATTACATAGAGTTGTCAACAGTAAAGTAACGATTATCGATTTTGACAAAAAATCGAAATCTCAAAAATTCGATTACCAAACCCTCCATTACACATCTCATTAGAGAACCAATGTATCCTTGAAATTATGTATGTACGTACTGAATTAATTCAATTCAAATAGGACAATTAGTCATTATCAATTTAAATTCCTTCGATTACGTGTTGAAACTATTGACTGTATCTTATCTGTACACGTGATCGTCTGTCCGTTGAATGCACTTTGACCACGTCAATGCCCTTGCTGATAAGCACTGAACTACGATGCTAGTTATTAGTGAATTCTCTATTTGGTGGTTAAACTGGAGCCAAACCAAGCCGTCAAATTAACTTGTGGTCTAAACTTCGTACAATTGAGGTCTTAGATAGGGGTGCCAACCATACTATTAAGACAGTATTATACTTTATTGCGTTTTTTAACACTGTTTACTTTTAAATTTTATAAAAGGAATTCATAACAACGTTTTAAACATCGCAACCATAAAACCTATATTAAAAGGCATATTTAAAATGAGACACCAAATCGTCAATAAAATTATTTTGAAAATATTTTTTACATAAACCTGCAACAAACATTTTTATTTAATTTAAAAAAACATGCTGTTCATTTTTCTAAAATACTGTTTTTTTAACCTCCGATTTCAGCATACTTTG
The DNA here is from genome assembly GCA_018245935.1 of Agara belti belti. Taxonomy (NCBI): domain Eukaryota; kingdom Metazoa; phylum Arthropoda; class Insecta; order Lepidoptera; family Hesperiidae; genus Agara; species Agara belti. The sequence goes on along the minus strand of DWEM01002970.1, from coordinate 1,383 downwards.
TTTCTCATACAAAAAGTTGGCAACCCTATTGTTAGAGCTCAATCTATCACGCTGTAGATAGATGAGATTGCGGGGTAAATGTCAACCCTTAAATCTTTTGTTTGTTACATGAACAATAACATCTGGGAGCTATTGCATATAAATAAACTGTATTAATCCAATAAACAGAGCTCTGAAACGTGCATTTCATATAGGATGCAATTTTATTTTTTAAGTTTTCGGGATACGGGTACCTAATTAATATTTGATTTTTCGAGATAGACGGTTGCCTGTTTCGGCCGCCATTTTGAAAATAAGGGTGTGATTAATTCATCATCATAAATGCTATCAAATATAATTGTGCAGCTTCATAAGCAAATATTTATCTATACCAACAATATGAAATTCTTTGTACGCGGATCCGAAAGGATTTAGTTTAAAATTCGTTAAATGGATTCCGATGAAACTCTTTCTTAAAAGTTCCTTACACTTCCAAAAATGTGACAGACTGTGTGTGTTATATTTCATTTCTTATGTCAGGGTATATAATTGAACACGGAAGCATTATATTCAAAATCGTAAGTAAATAGTGCGTATTTTGTAAACAATTGAACAGGAAGACATAGGACGCGATATCTAACACAACAGTGTACGTGAGACCAGCCAAAAATATTGATAACCTATTTACACGATAAGGGGCCGAATGCTGTGACAACACTTCACCGAGATACGTCCCGAGCCCTTGACAACATTGGGACATATCCGGGAATGACGAACATCAAGAGTATATTACTTCCATTCTCATTTCACCACATAGTATAAAACATAGCCGCTTTTTCTATCCCTATGCCCCTATGTATGCTTAAACCTTTAAAAATACGCAACGGATTTTGATGCGGTTTTTTAAAATAGATTGAGTGATTCAAGAGGAAGGTTTATATGTATAATAACATGTGTATAATAATATGTATCGAGGTGAACTAAACACACATTTTACGAAATTCTACCTCCAAAGGGAATTGCGGGAGCGGGGGCGCGACGAAGTCGCGGGCAAAAGCTAGTTTCTTATAACTGAATTTTCCGCCTCCCGAAAGGGGTCGCCGGCTGGTATGTTATACAAAAACTGATTAAATCAATTACTATAATATATATTGCGCGTTAAATATGACAAGTCGACCTGAAGTTTATCGCGCAGACACATTCCAGACAAATTAAGATAAATCTGTCTACAATTGACAGATTGCATTGACTGGTCTATTTTACCAATAATGGTTGTTCTGTGTCATAATATAACTATAACTATAATGTATATTACATGTATGTGTTCGAGTTGTTCCAAAGCATTTCTTTTTCGACCCTTTTGTTGGTCCACTGCTGGACCGGGTCTCCTCTCATAGTGAGAGG
>DWEM01002969.1:0-11312 GCA_018245935.1 Agara belti belti | reverse complement strand
CCTACAAATAGAAGCCATTTTTTTTTTATTGTTCCACTGTGATCATAAGTCTTGGCTCATAAGCCTTGGTTTAAAGTCATAGATTACCCTGTTAGCCGAGTTTGCAGACTTCAATAACCTCAAAGAACATTATGGAAAACTTTTGAGTGTGTAGGTTTCCCTATCGCGAAGCTTTCCCTCACCGTTATAGCGAGTGTCATTTAATATTTTTTATTTATTCGCAATTATTCCCATCTCCTTATTATGTAAGTACCTAACCCTTTTTGATCCCAATACTGGAATAAAGATTATCAGTTGCTTACTTTAGATACAAATTAACAAAATTAGACGGTCATATAGAGTGTGTGGATTAAACCTAAACAAATGAACGAGCGCCAAATTGTAAATTAAGCATATAATATCCTTAATTTGGAACATCTGTGTTGAAACGTAAACTCGTACTAATAAGGGAGTCAAATCAACGAAACCCTTTGACCCCTGGATTATTGTTTGGGCGCTGCCACACCGGCCCACGCCGACAGCCGTCACACTTGCAGCTAACTGATATAAAAGAATTAATTACCACCATTCAAATAGTTTACGGTTATAAATGAGTCAGTAATTAATTCTTTCCATAACTTTCCGAGAATAGAGAGATTATTACGACGTTATGGAGATTTTAGTGCTGTTAATTTTTTTATAGCTTTTTTATTTGAACGTTTGATGGCGCATTCTCAAGCGTAGGAATTCGATGCGGTTTCGATTGTTTGCTGCATGCACCTTTATGTACCACTGCTGCAATGTGGAAAACCTGGAACATACCTGTTGGTGTAGCACCTGGAACACACTGCTGTTCGATTCCCACTCAGCACAACTGTTCTTGTGATGAGCATTTGCTTTGTGTCTGGGTATAAAATGATATGTCTGTATAATTATGCATTTAGAGAGGAATTTCAATAGTTTATCAGCTGTACAGTTATTATATAGGTTTCACGTAATTGGAATCAGATAAATGACTGAATGAATCTGTCCAAAAAAACTACATGGCTGCATTGTGGCTATCCACCTATGTGCAGATATGTGTTGCCAGCATCGACATTTTGCATCGTCCTTGCAACATACGAGTGCAATGATTTTTATGTAATAATAAATGTTAATGTTTATAACTAAGCCTACCGCTCTTCCCACTTTTGAGAGGTTTTACAGAATTTAAAAAGTTGGCACGATCATTCTCGAATTGCCGGGTGCTAAGCTAAAGACTGCGAGATGCCATCGCGCCAGAGCTAAACGCTTCGGAATTTATTGTTTACGGACTTGAAACTAATAAAAAGCATCCGAGAATACTTTTATTTCCTACACTTGTAACTTCATTTCGTTAGAGGCATGTGCTTCTACGCGAAATTGGACTGAAATGGAACGCTTTAGGTGCAAGGTAAATAGCTCGCTATAGAAAATGTCGTCCGGTATGTCCTACATAGGGAATGATGTAGAAAATGGAACAGAATAGAAGAGGTGGAGTTGTACGAAGTAGGTACTTAAAGAGCTTGATATTTTAGATTTGTTATTATTTATATAAAAATATCTAACTTTGTAAAATAAGTGACACTTATAATATTTGCGACGATTATATTTGGTATTATATTAGGAAAAAATCATTTGTTTTTCTTAATTAACCGACTTCAAAAAAAAGGAGGAGGTTCTCAATTCGTCTGTATTTTTTTTTCTGTCTTCGTGTTTAAATTACAGTAGATGTCACGAACATTAAAGAGAGAAAAGCCGATAATAGGCTCGGAATGTTAATATTACAAAGCTTATATGTAAATTTGTGTGTATTTCCTCAAAGAAAACCGGATGTTTTATGGCGGCACGTCACAGTGCTATATTATTTGTGTCTCCACAACGTAGTCATTAAGACTGCGCGCGGCGTTGTCTCGTTTCTATGTTAAATGTAAATCTTCTAATTTCTTCATCATTAACGATTAGATGCACCACAGATCTTTACGTGAAACTGACTTAGTAACTTGATATTTCATGTTGAAATAAAAATGTGTCTAGTGACATCAGCGCAAGTAGGCAGTTACAAGTTAGGTACTTTGTGGATTACATGGATTTCTTTGAATAGAATTATTTAGTATTAAGTCCGTTTTATATGAAAAGTATTTACGTTATATCTGTTTTTACAAATTAGTCTAGCTTTTTACGTGGCGACGTGTAAACGACAGGGTTCTAATTTTGAATTTCGAACAATAGAGACAGATCTATACACTTGATAGCTACGTGAGCGAGAGAATAGATTAGCGCACTACACATTGTACTTTTGGTTCAAATATTTTTATCTTTATTTTATTGTATAAGTACAAGTAACTTAAATGATTGTTTAATTGAATATATGAAACGCAGGAGCTAGAACTACAAGTTTTGTTTTCGTTAATATTATAAAAAAGTCGATTTTCAAATAAATAAGGTTAACAATAATATGATTGCAGGTAATACTGGTATAGCCTATGCGAGATGAGTGTTTTATTATTTTAGCTCCCGAGTTCGTTAAGTCTTATATTTTCAGATAATGTAGACCCACTAAAATCATGTGACTCCACACTTCTTATAGATTCAGAACGATTGCATTTGACACATGCCTCCGCTTGAAATGATATCGAGCGGTATCAAAGATGTCACAGTTTTCATTCATTCATGAGCTATTGAACATGTACGCATCTTGTTCGTTCATCTTATGCAACTCCGGATGTGAAATCTATATTATATACAACGCACTAATTATAATCATTCAACGCCCACGCATGTCTTTGACTCCGTTTGTTTTAAGAGCATCGAAGCTTCGTTCAAGAACCAGTTGGAAAGAAATCAATTGATCGGTCTTATTGTTTTATTATCCAACGTTACGATATAAGAACCAACCATTGTTAAAGAGGACTGTCGGTACAATTTATACCATATCGAAGACAATGAATTGATCTTTGGAGGACTTTTTTTCCATAAAATTCATTGAAAAAAAAGTTTTAGCGTGATGTTAATTTCTGTCGACAGTCTTTGTAACCATTTTGTTTTATTGGTTTTTCTTTACCTTTTCTGGTCATAAGTGTAAGAATACGTTACAGGTTTCATAGACAGACCTCTCAAAGGCAAGGTTAAACTTGGATGTGGACAAGAGTTATATGCCTTACATAACATATTTTTCAATGCTTCTATTGGTCCACTGCTGGACACAGGTGTCCTCTTCCAGTGGGCAGGTTTAAGGCCACGCTAGTCTTGTCACACTAGCGACGTACGGATTGTCAGAATTACACACTTCACAGAGTATACTTTATAAGATTCTTGACTAACTTGACTATATACTTTATCAGATTCTTGACTAACTTGATTATATACTTTATTAGATTCTTGACTAACTTGATTATATACTTTATTAGATTCTTGACTAAGTTGACTATATACTTTATCTTGACTGTGTGCAGGTTTTTTCACGATGTTGTCCTTCACCTTCACCTTCACCGATATATTAATGAATATTTCAATATAAAGTTACATTACGACAAAATCTATAATGAATAAAATTCCTCACGATTGCCTCGTTGAGCGTTGTTACCCGTGATATTTAATGTTAAACTTATTTAATGATCCAATTTCATGTAACAAAGCAGTCTGGCTGTGATTAGCGGGACTTCTTCAAAGTTAAACTGCCAGTTCGCTCACTAAGTGGCTTTCCTTTGCCACAGTCTGATTGGAAACGAGTTCAGTGAATGTTTCGTTTTCATGAAAAAGGCAACGAGAAACAAATTAGCTTTCACTTAACTCACGAACAAACTTTCGTCGCATTGCTGCTTTCTGTTACGACTTGAAATAAAGCGCCCGTTTGATTGATAGGACTCATTATAAAGAAATGTTTTAAAGTCTTCAAAATTTTCATATTCTTCGCATGAGAATGCCGGTCTACTTGTATATGTATACTAGAGGCAAGTATTCGGCCGACCTCTACTAAGACAGATACTAACGAATACTATTCGTTTTACAGTTAGAGAAGCATTTCGTCCGCGTGTCTTGTTCATTGATACGAAAGACCCCTAGCATCTTGCTATCCACGTGTTTCCAAAGACGCCACTACACGAATTTGCTTCGTGTCATTACTTATTCAATAGCTTAAAAGGTGAAAGCAAATCCTTGTTTGATAATCCGCCGTATTCAAATTGCCACTGCTTCAGCCCTCAGCTGACCGGATTGAACCGACGTTTGACGTTGCTTAAGAATTCAGATCCTTGTGAAATATTCCGCCTCACGAAACCAATTAAACGAACAATATCCATTAAAAGTTTGCTTTGCCATAAATCACTAACCATTAAGTATTATTACTTAATTAGCAAGCAGTGTATATAACAAGCGAATAAAATTTTGTCTATATCGTTTCCTTCAATATTTATATTTACCATGAGTAATTTGATCAATTTGCCGCAGGAAAATACTTCCATAGATTAAGATGACTACATATTACAGACTTTACAGTACATAACACAGCGATGAATTATTGTGTATAGTTATCTATCGTGAAAGCTTAAAGTATGTGGGTGTGTAGAAATCTATAATGCGTTCATTAAGTCTCTAAGTACATAACAAGTATCTGATGTTATTAATATCAGTAGAATAGCTTGCTGTGATAAAACGGTTCAGGTATCAGTTTTTCATAATTAGTCATTGAAATCGACCGTACAAAATATATTTTTATATATCGCGTCCCATCATATGTAAACATTTACAAACTGACATTGACCGAACACGCACGAGAAAAAGATCAAAATTCCAACATCTGTTCGTTGTGTTCGAATTTTCGCTGCGTTTTGCCCAAAAAAGCTTGTCTTCATTAAATGTACATTTTGTCTATTATTTTTTTATCTAATTTTATGTTTGTGTTTCAGCTTTGTTCGGTATGAATATCACTAACGAACCTATTTACTTATGACACACATCGTATCCTTATAATTTTGTTAGGACCCGTATATTTAATTGTGGGATATTATGTCGCGTCCACGACAGAATTATTATTACTTTTGTTGCGATCCCATTTAATGAAATGCTATCGCGCCGCGTAACATGACATCGGTAGGAAATTAAATACAACTTTTTCTATAGCACGTCGCGACAGCCGTCTGCCACAATAAAAGTTACTCGCTCGCAAGAATCCAGATCTCGCCGTAACCCTTGCTCAACTTTGCCGCCATTTATACGTCTAGTTTTATATGAGGTATCAGACTTGCCGAGATTCGCAACAAGAGGGCAATTACGATTTCAATTAGCGCCGGACAAACGCGCCGCTTTACGCGGAATCGGTTGAAGGGCGTGTTTGTGTCGCGGCGCACTTTTTTGAATAATTACATTAAATCGTTGTATTATGGCGCAGTGAGCATGCGCCTATTTGCAGTCGCGGTACCGAGCTCGGCGCGTCGTGGTTTATTTGCGTGTGTCGCGCGTCGCTAAGGGCGTTCACACTGACGGTGCGCCCGCGCGCCGGCTATTTCCGCACGAATACCGGGACTTCGGGCTGACGACACTCGCGGTGCCCGCGCCGGCTACCTCTCGCTGACAAATGATACGACTATCGATAGCGTGCGAGCAATCTATCTTCATCGCATCCGATGCCATCGATTAACATTAACGCTGCATTGATTTATTATCCGCTTTTTGTTTTGCGCTACCTCGTCTCGTTAGCATATTTATAATTAGGCACAGTAAATGTCAGATTGGAGTGTACGGTCGCGTAGTCGAATTGAACCGCGCTTAGTATGGTACTAAGGCTATAGGAGGAATGATTTGTAACATTAAAACTTAATACGGGGTACAGTACCATTAAATGACCCCAGTATTTGTCTTTATACATCAGCCTTTTTATTTCCTACTAAATTATAAATATCAACTACTGTAAATAAATTGATCAATAAATAATATTCATATCAAATCGGACCAGCGAATAGTAGTATGAAAAGGCACGAAAACCTTCAGCATTTTCTGGGAAAGGCATGCGTCCGGCTACACCATTAATCAATCTATTGAGTTCCAGTTACACGGGCAGTTGTTAACTTTTATTAACATTAAATACGTTTCAAAATGTAGACGTAGTCTTAACTACTTCACTAATGGTTTAGATAAACATCTAGCCTTCTTTAGCAGTTAAAATATTCGCAATTTCAAACTCGGTTATTTGCAAGTCTGCACGGCGAATGATAATTCGACGCGATATTACATATCGGATAAAGTGTTTTCTACTCGCATAGTATACCGCTAATCTTACTATCTATTTCTAAGAACATACGTATATAATGTACGATGTAAACATCGTGTGTTATTAAGATATGGAGAGGTAATGCTTGTTGGGTGAAAATATCAGCGCCACGGTTTACGTTCAAACAAAACTTTAAAGTGTATGTATTAGAGAACTAAATATGTGTAAACTCGGAGAGGACAACTTTATACTGGTAATATAGATACTAAAACTTTACTCACAGACAGAACTTGTTAACATTACTATTAGAATTTATAACCTTCAAATGCAACATCATTCAAATCTCAAGAAATTCGAATAACTTCCAATGATATTTAGTTATATATCCAGACTTAATTACGTTATGCATTTATGCGGGACCCGACGCGACCAATTTACAAGTTGATCATTAACATTTCTCTATAGGTGCGGCAAGAATGCGGTCCACCCCTCACTTTGGACACTCCGACGTTAACATCACCGTCGCCAACTCCTGGAGCGACTCGGCGAGATGCCCTCCGCGCTCCACCTCCGGACACAGAGCTGCTGCAGTTCGCCGCGACCCTGGCCACGAGCAAGAAGCTGTTCGGAAACCTAGCGGATCGAATTTGCGACGAGATAGATTTCGCCAGCGAAGACAACGAGCATTGCTGGAATGGACAGGGCATAGGAGAGTAAGTGTTTTTTGAACACTTAATATACAAGTGTCTGTCAAAAATAAATCAGTTTAGCGCGTCCTGAGAAATGATTCGTTGGCCAAGCTCAGATTTTTTCGCTTCAAGAGGTTTTGAAGATCTACATTATAAAGTGATTGCGTCATGACCGTTTCTGTTTTATTTCCAAATCTAACAGGCGTACTGCTTATACATATAGTTATGAACTAGTATTGACGTAATACCAAGCGTGGTCACAGCACCTTTGCTTTAGAATGTCTTAATTCAACTACTTTAACTTTCTGTACAATAAAGGTTCCATGTATTCAGGTTCATGGAACAAATGTATTTCTCTTACAGTTATTTTTCTTGTCAGTTACAAGATACCGTATCTCAATTAATTTATCTTCATATTTACTCCGATATACATTGAGTTGTAAACTAACACACCAACTTAATTGCTTACGTTGGTGCTGGTCGTTACGTAGAATTGTTGCTACGATGAATTGTTCTTTTCTATAATGCATATAACAATCTCCAATCATAAATTAATTCATTTAACGGGAGCAAACGCCATGAAAACAGCTAAAGTTGTTTTAATATTCATTAGAAAGTTAACAATTCTCGCCATACAATTTCCAACGATAACACTAACAACAATATTATTTTCAATATTAGGTACATTTCGGTATATTTTAATTGAATTAATGTTTAAAATATAATTGACGTATTTATTGTTGAACAGATACACGAAAGCGTTAGTTGCGTCCGCGTCCCTCAGCGATCAAAAGTACAACCCTGAAGTGACCACGGGGAGCCCTCAGGACGCGAGGGTGTCTGCGCTGGGCGACAGACTACGACAGGCAAGACAGGTAACTGACATTTGCCAGACACAATGTTGTGAACCTATTAATGTTACTTACTTATATAAAAAAACGAATAAAAACCTTCTGTTTCAGTATTATGAACAAGTCTCAGTGGCACGGCGATGCGACTGATTTTCAAGTTTCAATTAGATATTTGAAATCTGTCATTTCTCGTGTGGACTAGTAATATGCGAGAAACCGTACTTACTTACATAATTTAAAAAAAAATGTTTTTTCACATTTGATTAATCCTTTGCTAATAATTATTTCAGTAACATGTCTCGTAAAAACTAATACTCTGAATGGGATATAACTTGCAGTAATAATGAGGGTTTTTCTTCGGTTTTAATTATATACCACTGCAGACAACTGAACAAGTATTAATATGCTAATGTTTTAATTCAAAGTATGAGTTTGCGGCTCATAAAAACCTTTTTCATATCGAATTATAAAACATTTATGTTCATATATCTTTAGAACTGTAATGATTGTTATTATGGATTCATTTACGAGGAATAATTAAAGTGTTTCAATATCCGCTCATAAAGTTTTTAATGTCCTATATAAATCCATATTATATTCTACACTAATCCACGGCGTAATTGGCTCAAGTACAAATACATAATTTACCGCTTTTCATTTTTGTAAACCCGCGTTTTGAACATATCATTGTATCATATGTAGGCACTATTAATACCATAACGAATTCTATATGCATATTCGTGTTTGAGCAATAATCGTTAGATGCATTCTTGTTACACGTAAAAGCGTCCGTTGTTTTGCAGTAAGATTCACCATTACGATAGTGCATAATGTTGAATCTGATTCACATTTTACTGTCACTAGTGTTTGATAATATCTCGTGCATACTGATTCGTCTGAGCTATGCACCTATAACTACGTCCCTACATAATTACTTTAACGCAAGATGTTCTTCACGTAGTACTATTGTACTCGTATTACTGTTTTCATAACATCACAAAATATTATTTGAAAAGGTACACGAAATAATAAAAGAAGATCTATATTATGAAAACAGATACATTCTTGGATAGTATTTGGAACATAAGCTGATTGGACTGATATGTTTATATATACATATGTATGTTTATGTTTATAACATCTGTAACGCACTGTTACAACAATTACGATAGTTAATTTTACTTTGTGTAAGTCTGTGTTAGCAAATCAAACTTAATTTCGTAAAAATCCGACAGAGATCAATGGTCCCTTCCACGATAGTCAATAGGTTTTGGCACCGAACTGGGAAGGATTAGGATAACATCGAGCTATTTCCATTCGTGATCCACAATAGAAAATATGTAAATACTATCGAAGTGTAAACCGTTAGTGTAACTACGTTACATCACGCCTGCATTCCCCGAAGGGGTAGGCAGAGGAGTGTAGTACACCTCCACATTTCACCAGTTACGTTTAAGTCCCACAATGGAATAGGCGGTGAGCCTATTGCCATTAGTGTAACGTTTGTCTTTTATATCTTTGCAATCGTTAGCAGCATCAAAGAGCGCAAGCCGCGGTTGGCACTGTTGCGGGTAATGTACGCAGTTTGTTGTTACAATCGTGCGAAGTTTCTTGCTGACAACGCAAATGCCGTATTAATGACGATAGCGGTTACGTGATGATGGATGTGCCGGCGGTATTCTTATCTCGGTCCTATCGACTCTTTAAGATAGTTAGCGCACTCCATAAAATCTGAGTAGATTACATAATCACATGCTCGTTAATACAAAACACACAAGAACGCCTTATAGTATTACAGATATAATTGAATCCTTGTTAAAAAGCTCGTTATTTGTAATGGCGGCTGTCATTTTTTGCTCACATAATCCCGAGTAGCGCAAACTCAAATATGATTACAAAGTAAGAGCACTTTAGATAATATTCATTACCTTTTTATGCTAACACGAACGATGCAGTACTGTCTCCTCGCGTAAATATATGAAGTCATTTGTATAAATAACTAATTAGCTTAATGTAACCAGCTAGCTCATTCGTGGTTATGAATGATATGATTTATTATGTAGATTAGACGCTGTATATGGTGTAATAATGATATGGGCACTTGATCACATTTGACATTTAGTTTATTTAACTAAGCTCCATTATTTAATTAAGACTACGTGTAAGAGAATTAAAATACTTTGTTTGTCCTTGAAAATCGTGTCCAACAGTGGGCACAGTGGGCATGGGCATGCATTATACTGTTTAGTTCACTATGAAATATAACAAAAGTAACTAAACCGTCAAAATTGGTCTAAAAAGTACTGCATATAATTTCATATGCATTTAAGAAAACGCTCTTTTTTGACATTACAAACATGCAATGTGTATTATACTAGTACAGATAATATATTAAGTTACTTTGTTGTCAGCTGTTGGTCTCGCACTCTTGGGGCGGAGGCGCGCCGGCGGCGGAAGCCTTCATGCAGGGCGACGAAGCGGGGGACGAGGGTTCTGGCTCTGGGAGAAGCTACACGGATGACGACGCCGCTTACGATGCCGAAGGCTCTGGGGAAGAGGGATCCGGAGTCCAGGACGCCGGTACGTGTAGTTCTTTCACAGCAGTACAGTCACCTTCGAGACAGATGATTATTTTTACGTTATTGAAATCGCTAATAATGATAGATATGATGAAATCCATAAAATTACCCACAATAGCTTTGAATAGTACCTTCTCATTACTGCTTTTACTCTTGCCTGTCTGCAGGCTCGGTGACGATAAATTAGTTATATACATATGTATATAGATATAAAAGAATAATAGAAAGTAACAAACACACATATCCAATTACTAAACATAATATGCTTTTGAAAATATTGTTTGTTTTATACTATTATACTAATATGAAAAATAGTGGAATTATTATGAAATCTTAATAACTTCTTAGTGATTACGCAAAATGTGAATTCTGATTACTTTAGCGTTATCTCTCTCGATGTTTATTTCGCAATTTGTAATAGCTATCATTTTACGTTGACACAAATTAGTGAGGGCTGAGCGCTTGCAAGTTTTCATGCTCACATAAATTAGTTGCAACCAGCGCTGGGTTCCAGACTTACAGATAGGAAACTAGATGTGCAATTAATAAGTCGGAGATTGTCATTGCTATTACGAACAATAATGCTTGTGAGAGCAATTTGCTATGTCTGACATTTTGTTTAATCGGACATTATTGGGTATAAATTTTGCCCGCTGCCTTACTCGCGCAGAAATACTGTTTCCAAAAACATTTTTTCTTTATTAACCAAGAACTTTATTTGAACTCCAAATACGGAGAATTTTCATACAATCTTTCTACTGATTTCGATACCCTTAGGGCCTTTCCCTGTCACGCGGTTTTCGGGGAGCATCTATGAAAAGATCGCACGCGGGCCCAAACCCGCGTGACAGGATAAATGCCCTAGCGTCGTTCTGTTATTGAACTGTATTTACGTAACGTAACATCACGCCTATTCCCCGAAGGGGTAGGCAGAGGAGTGTAGTACACCCCCACATTTCACCAGTTACGTTTAAGTCCCACAATGGAA
>DWEM01002968.1:0-11319 GCA_018245935.1 Agara belti belti | reverse complement strand
TAAACGTAACTGGTGAAATGTGGGGGTGTACTACACTCCTCTGCCTACCCCTTCGGGGAATATAGGCGTGATGTTACTATGTGTGTAATATTCGGAATTAAATATACATTTCGTAAAAATGCAAATGTAAATTTTTTTATACATAAATCGCCTTCTTTCGGTCTTTTCTAGTGATCACTTTAAAAACTCTGATAAGTATCGAATAGAATACAATCGTACACAATGGAAACAGGAAAACTACATAAAAAAAATCTTTTAATCAAAATGTTGACAATACGGCGAACATCACTTCGATAGAGGAACAAGATTGATCGGGAGGAAATGCGTTGCTGCAGACAATGCTACTCGTATTATGTGTTTGGTGTATCCGTTCTGATAAGTGTACGATTTCTATGTAAAATATGTTACGTCTTAATCAGCCATATTTTCTAATCTATTTAATATACGATATAAATTATCGGTTAACTTAAGTGATTGAAATTTTTCTCAAATTGTGTGTAAATAGGTACTAAGACCTTATAATTAACAAAACGCTCTCACAGTGACCGCAACCTTACGTCGGTGTATCAGACCTCCCTTAACTAACCACTTGAAGATTTCTCAAGGAGATTTAACATCTAAGAGTGGCCCCGTAAGGACCAATTTGGCGTGGCAGAACCGATCTATTTATGGAACGACAAGTGTACGTATTAAGTGCAATCGTTAATTAACTGAAATAGACTGCACTGTTATGGTCGCGCTTCAGTTCAAATTCAATCTTAAAGGTACTAGTGTAAAGTTTAAATTTGAGAAAATTGGAAATTTAGTTTTTTTTATCGTATTGCTTGGAATATGACATATCTAATACAGTACACTGCGGTGTTGTGCTAATACTTCGTTTAAATATCAGTCTTATTAGAGACAGTGTAAAGGTCGTATTCCTGTGGATTTTAAGGCTTGGTTTTTTTAATTGTATCACTCGGAATATGAGATAGCTAATGTATTTTCTCTTCACATGCGACCTCGATCGTGTTCATATTGATTTAGCTGATCGTTTCATTAGGTGATGATAAAATGTAGATTATTATTATTACATGGTAGAATAGTTCAGCAAAACGACAGGCCCCAGGGGGTACGATGTTCTGAGGAAATTTTATATTCGTTATACCCGTATGCATACATATTGTAACTCATAGTTTGTATGGCGGTAAGCAGAAACAAATTAAAACAACAGCTTTATGCAATACTTAAGAACAACTAAGCATAAGATGAAGTGAATACAATCGGGTTTGAAGCGGTTTATCTTTAACGTTTTGATATTATTAGAGAGAAATATAAAGAGTAATAGTCGGTCCACCTTGTGAAAAGAAAGACCATTTGTAAAAACGAATAAAAAGACTCATTGGAGAATGTCATCTTTTGATAGATAACTTTGGTCAAATTTTAGAATACATTTATCAGGGAGCTCATATTTTCCTAAACGTCATCCAGCTCCAGTAGATCGATCAGAACAAGAGCTCGTTTGTTACGAAGTAGAACAAATTTAGAAGCGGCGGCCGACGCGGACAGGAACAAAATGGAACTTTCATTAATTACGGCGAGGCTCCGATGGACCGGAGACAAAACGCACAACGATTAATCAACATTAATGGACTGACAACACTTCATTTTTATTAATATTCCCCGGCGAGAGATCGTTACGCAGAACGAGTCGAGTTCGGAGCGGCTTTGTGCTTCGCCTTTAGTTTCGCGGCTGCCAAAGAAAAGAAACCGAGATATCCATTGACCACCAAAATCATTAACAAAAGTGAAATTAAGTCTACCGCTTCCCGGTTGATACTTTTTCAGCAAAATTGCCAGTCTCACCGAACACATTCAGGTTGTATCCAAAATTAACCAAACACATTTGGAATAAAATCGGAATGAAATTCTATATGAAAAGAAACAGAAATGCTATAGCTGAACTACTAATTGAAAGCTAGGTAGTCACGTACACAAATGATAAAGCGAATCAGTATCAAATGTTTATCAACAAAATGATCAGCCAATCATACACTAGATAATTGTAGGTTATAGTAGTACGGATTACCTAATGTATTCTAAAGTTCCGACCGTTTGGCTTGCATTACGGGCTCCGGTACGATGCAGCATTGGGGCACTTCCGAAGGTTTTCATTATTATTATCATTTCTTAACACCGAAGTCCACTTGCTTTGCGTGAGTGTTCCCCAAACATCGCCACGAATACTGTCTTTTGCTTTATTAAGCATACCGTTACAGATTAACTTATCGGGCTCTTTCGACTGACTGATTCATATGTATTTAGAAGCAACACAATTATTGATCGACCGACATCGTTACATAATTGATCAAATTCGGTCTGTCCGGATACTAGTCATTAGTGTCCAAAGGTTCCGATATCAAAACACTCTTCAGTCGAGCCTTAAACACAATATGTACCTCAAGAGATCAGTTGACGACATGTAAAGAAAGCTCTAAAAGGAAGTCTGCGCCCGAGGGCCTAATTAGCGGGTCGCAATCGCAAAGCTCGCGACTCTGTTTCACTGAGACTTTAACGAGCCGGCGAGCCGTTCTGAAAGAGATGTGAAGGTGGAAACGACGAAGTGTTTAACGTAGGATGAGGATATACGGTCCCAGTTCAAACCGGTAACACATTATTTAAATTTTATATGTACTTAATGTAGGCGCTGTCACTGTACATTGCTGATCCTCGTTCTTCAATATTGCTGCTAATCGGCATAACATTTTGCTAATATTGATGATTAGATGAAACCAGGTTTTTTTTCAGTTGTTTTGCTTTCGGCTGTTGGACGTCGATATCCCGCCAAACAAAGAAGATATAAGTCTAAAGTCTACCACGCCGGCCAGACTACACACGATTCAGTGTAGCGTTCGAACCCGGAAAATAATTTTAAGTATAAATTATATATAAGACAGACGTACTATCATAAAACAAATCGCTCGTGTTAACTATCTTTCGAATAGTAGACGGATTGGGCGCGGCGCTCCGCGGCGGGACCCGTCTGTGACTCCTCTCGATTCGCTATTTACACCATTTGCGATTAAGATGTAAGTATTTAACGACACCCATAAAACTCCACGGTTACATCAAAAAGTGTCATAAACGAGCCATAATTACGGCACGAGCGACGGTATGGAGTGTCTCAAAGATGTTAATTGGCCTCCTTTCTTTCCAGGTCTTTTTCTTTTAAGTAAATTTTTTCACGGAGTAGGTACCGCGCGGCCGACCCGCTCGGGGATCGTTTAAGTCGAGAACAATAAAAATACTCATAAAACAATTTACATACATTATGCTTTCATTAAAATGTTAAAGCGATACACTACAACGGTGAAAACTGCATCAAACCGGTTTCCATGTAAATGACTACCGATAAACTATTTCGCTTCTCGTGTCACTTTCAACTCTATGTCGTCGCGGCAACGTTCAATATTGACGGGAGAGAGGATTTTGTAGATTCTCGATAAGCATTGATGGATGAAGTTGTTTTTTAAGATAGGAGGTATTGTTTTTTATTTTGATTCGGTTTATCATTACGACCACGCGAGCGGAGGCCGATTGGAGTGATTAGCGGCGAGTTGCCACAAGGCGCGTCCGTATCTAAGGCTACATTTAGATCCACCGATTATGGCCGCTCGCTGTATGTTTTCGGTCGGCGAGGAAAGTGGCCTCTACCTGCTCGTCCGTGATAACGCTTCTAGTTAAATTTTCAGCTTATCACGGATATGATAATTGAAAATATCGCATAAATATTTATAAAAACATCTTTATCGATGTCTATAGTTGTTATTTTAAACGCCGCCTTTATCTCATCGTTATCGTGTACTTCATAATTTTCATTACATTAAGATTTTACGATTGTAAAGAGTCTAAAGAACTATATAAGTGCAGATACATCGTTATTTACGTTTAGCAGAAAACGAGCACTCGAGCGAGTTGTACTCGCAATCATTGTTCACAGCCTGACAGAAAGGTGGCTCGCGATGCGACACACCGCCCATCGGCGGGCAACGGGCTGATAAGAGACTTCAGATAACGCTGAAAGAAAACATTCGCTATGAAACAACGTCAAAATTACTCACTAAATCGGTCACTGTAGGTACAGGAAAAATATCATACAAGCCAAATCTCCGCTTATCGATTCGAATACGTAAGAGACGCGCGAGTAGACCTGTGTGATTCCTTTGGGGTGCAAAAGGGTGAATGGTGTCCTACTTTTCTAAGTAGCGGCAGTTAAAAATAAAAGTAAAGAACTGGCAGCTAGACTGAGGTACTAAGAAATGGAAGGAGACGAAATGTATACAATACATTATGCATTGAATACGAATCGACAGTTAATCGACCACGTAGTCGTCGTGCTGCCCCAGTCGCAATAACAAAAAACAAATTTTAAAAGTCATCAAAGATGCATCTAATCATCAATGCAGTGGTCACTAAAAGTTAAATATTGCAACAGAATAGTCGATATTGCAAGCTATTATTTCGATATCAATAAATAATTATTTTTTGAAATGGCAACAACTAATGTATAATTTTGATATATTATTACGACGGAATTTCACAAAAACTTAAACAGTTCCTAAATGTCATCTTGTCACGTTAATATTAAAAAGACGTCTGACATTTATACTATAATGGTCGGTTTTAATGCGACATTCGAAAATTTATTACGATAGTGTGCTACGAAGTTCGTCACCTCATATGTTTATGATTTTGTGTAAATGTTAATGTAATGATGCGTTTAGAGACGTCGCGCACTAGCCGGGCGCCCGGGTCTCGTCCGTGTCCGATTATAACCCTCAGTATTTCAACTTTCCAGAGCGAAATGAGGTGCATACTTGCGAATATCGGTTGTCGTTATTCGCCTGTCGATATCGTTCATATATCGATACTCACGCAACACACGCATATTTATTGTACTGGCTTCCCCGCGGCTTCGAGTGGTTCGGGAAAAAAAGAGCTAATCTTAATGAAGAACTACACCGTCATTCCAAACGAGAACTACGTTATAAATTAACAAAATAATAATATTTTTGTAATGAATAATAACAGTGTTAAATTGATATTAATGCGGTTTTTGTGTGATACTTTCAAAAAGTTCTAATTATTATAACAATACTTGCAAAGTATACCATTAATACAATTCGTAATTTTTCACAAACGTTTCCACGCTTCGGAGCACGAGTCGAGCGGTCGGTCCGCGCTACCGTCGGCCCTTCTGGCCTACTGCTACCGCCACTGAAACTAACTCGACACTCGTGGACACGCAATGTCTCCGATACCGTCCACTGCTAAGAAATAGGTCGAGTTAGTTTTAAATACCGATAACAATAAATCATAAGAATAATAATCTCATAACAGTAACAATAACAATATCGATTAACATTCAGACAGTTTCGAAGGAAAGTTGGCGCGCGAGCGGGCGAGCTCCTTTTGCATAGAAATTAATGGTAATTAATAATGTGCCTTTTAGAAAGCTACCGTGCTACCTTAACGAAATTTCAATAAAATAAACTTGTGGGGTAGCTCGTTACATTAATGTTTACCATGTTTATTTAACGTTATACAATTTTGAGTTTACATTTCATTATTGTGCGTCGTAAAGTTTTCATATCGTTAAGCGGACGGAGCCGTTATAGGTATGTGTATTATACACGACGGCCGCCGCATGTAGGAGATGTAAGACGGTGATGGTTACGACGGAGCGGACCCCTCGACCGAGGTGCTGCCGCGAGCGAATCGAAGACGACATAAAGATGTCCGAAAAAACACCAATTTCTATTTTCGGACGGCGCCCGAGCAAAAAATAAATGAAGGTGCCGCGTAGCTCGACAGCCATGGTTTTTTGGGTCCATGTGTAGCGTCCATCTCTTTTTGTTCTATTGTAGTCGAGCGCGACGGGCGACGTTTTTCTGAAGGCTGTTTACAACCCATAATTCGGTGGTTCCATTGTGCGCGATGTTTTATTTGAAGGGAGACGTTCATCTAATTATTATGGTGTATTTCCGCGGCGTATCGAATTAAGTGCGGCCATTTTATAAATATATCGCTCGTCAATTGTTCGTACCCGTTCCCACCGCCCGAAAAAAAATTGTAGTTTGAATTTAAATCACTGCTTTTGTCTGTCGGAATATAAAATTCGTTTTACAGAAGTACATATATATATATTTTCTTATATTTCAAAGTTAAGTTTAAAGAACCTTTAAAAATTAAATTAAATTAAATTAAAAATTAATTAAAAATTTACTCTAATTTGTATTCTGTAAATATTTGTTTATTTAGTCAGTCGAGTGCGGCTCACGTCAATGGCAATCGTAATATCCACTAGGCGGGCCCCAGTTACTAACTTAACTAATGTAACTTAATGACTAAAATGTAAAATGTGTTTGTATTAATAAGATAAACCAAACGCTGTATCTTAAGGGTATAGCTTGTCTTAAACGCGCAAATAAATATAATAACCCAAGTAATTGTCAGCGGTCCGCTTTATTTTGTAGAACAGAATCAAATAACTCGACAAAAACACAATGCTTACGTTTTTATGAGTTTTTCCACAAAAACTGCCTGTAACATTTTGTATAGTAACAGTACAAATAATAGCGGGTCTTTTCTTATATTAATTACATCCTACATTTATTTCTTTATCATATTAAACGATTTATAAAATCAAGTCTAAAAAGTAGCAAGTCATTCATTGGATCGATTTGATAGTTGATGCGGTTAGCGCATCGCAGGGAAGATCGACAACGGACGAAGCGGACAGGCCCATGAACGGTGACCGACGAGGCTCATGAAGCCTCGACGGCTAGCAGACCCGATAAAATGTCGGGGGAAGAATGAAGTCGGAGTAATGACAACTAGCCGACCTACGTACTGCGGTTGACCTTAAAACCCATTTTTCATCTAAACCTCTATCTCGACGAAAGCATTGTGTGCGGTTTTCAAAGATTAAATGTCAATCGATAGAATAATAGGGAAAACCATCGTAAAAAAGTTACATATCTTAAAGTTCTTCACGATGTTCTTCTATTCAGCTGAAATTTTCCACCCTCATGTCAGAACTAGGTGTCTCGTAACGCAGAAGAATAATGACCAAAAATACAAGCTTAGAAAGATTCATGGTGACGATGTCAAGTTTCAGATACCTGTGCTCTAGAGCTTTTAGGTCGTAGGCACGAGTTTTCATGACTTTGTACGTTTTAGTTTATAATAACAGAATGTTCAGATCAAACGTTATCAGCTCGGAGGCTGCTTAATAAAGAGCGGCTCGTTACGTCACGGACCACGGTTCAATCTCACGAAGCATTACACGACAAAAGAGTTATATAAATATTTCCTCACAAAAAACTAAAACCGGTTCCACGGCACTTATTTTCAAGGGCACGTCCACTGACAAAAAACAATACACACAAAACGCCGTCCGTTTGTCTGTGGGTTGCTTACTTTTTGCTAGTAACATACGACGGTTAGTATAACTTAGTTATTTTAAATATTGCTTAAAATTATTAATTATAGTCATAAATATATACCTACTAATTAGAATAATTTTCAATTAATTAATCAATTTAATTATTTACACTAATTCAATTTATTTGTCAATAAATCCAGGTTAACATGAGGTGTAGTATATTTTAAACAATTTAAGTGTACTCGGCCAAATATCAGTGATGTACAAGTATTAAGAGAAAACTAGCAATTCCATATGAACAGTTTATAAACCTATCATGTTATATTGCCGCGTGCTTAAATATCTCAAAACATTATATATATTTGTTACTTACACAACACTAGTACATTAACTATATAAAGATTTTAAAGTTTTTAATTATGTATGTTGTGAAACCAGAATAATTTTGTATTACCTTATATACGAAGATCAGAACGGATAACCGACATTACAAAATCGTTTTCGTGACTAAAATCATGATTCTCAAAATAATAATGTTGAGATATTTACACATCTTATTATCTCATTAACATTTTTATCCCATTAAATTAATGCATACACCTATTTCTTAGATAATTTATTAGGCTTTTATTAAAGTATGCAACGGGAACTGAGACTGTTATTAATATGTATAAAATTAGTTTATGGTAAATTCCACAGGTCCGCGTAGTCGCCCTGCATCTCTATTAAATGCAGAGTGTATTCTAAATGTAGAGTATTAAATGTAAACGTACACACAGAACTAAATGCTGATAAATAATGGCTGCTGCCCATAAATATTTATTGCAGTTTCGCTGATGTAGTTTTCCTGTGTCAATCATTAAACAAACAATGCTACTTT
Source organism: Agara belti belti (assembly GCA_018245935.1). Classification (NCBI taxonomy): domain Eukaryota; kingdom Metazoa; phylum Arthropoda; class Insecta; order Lepidoptera; family Hesperiidae; genus Agara; species Agara belti. The sequence continues at coordinate 3,013 of DWEM01002968.1, read as the reverse complement.
AATTTCAATAAGAGCCTCAACCCCATACTTATACACAGTATGTCCTACGTGTTGAGTTTTCACACTCTACTTAGACAGAGCGTTTTGCCGTTGATTGAATTGATTGAATCGATTGATACTTCTCATTGCTCGAATGACAGTTTTTTACGAAGTGTTAAGTTAAATATGTCATTTTAGTAAACAGACCCGTGCGCGCGCTCGCCCCGCCCGCCCCGCCCGCCCCGCGAGGTGTACTCGGTAAACGTTACTACTGACCTTATTCCGTGTTTATATATTCTGTGCATGTTTTATATGATCTCGCACTATATTTATAAGTACACTGTCAGTTATAATTTTAGAACATGAGATGCCTCGTAGGTTTTAATCTTCAAGGTCAACGACATAAGAATTCACTCAGTAATGAAAAATAAACAATATTCTTCAGTTACCTACTGCATATTTTGTCTTTTAAGAGTAACCGACTATTGTTCGTTTTTGAACTAGACACCGCTAACAACACCATTCCTACAGTCCTATCCGAGATTAGTTGCAGATGTCTGCTTGTTTGCTACTCTCTTCACATAGGGATCGAAACGTTCTAAAATAAAACCTGGAACGGAATCTTCAGCACCGGCGCGGTGTGTCCCAGTTTCTAGCGACCGACTGCTCGCCCTCCGACGCAATAAAGGTTCTACTGACGACTATTTAAGTATCTTTTCATAGATGCCGTTTCGTGGTCCTTTATTTGACAGACATATCTACCATGTTTTCTACCTAATGTCACATCGGTCGGAAGATCCAGCTAATAATAATTATACGTACATCTGAGGACTATCCACACGGTCATCTGATCGCGAACTACGTGTAATCCATGCATCCAGACAACTGATAAACTACATGAACACACTTCTGAATAGATCCGATCATGTTTTGCGCCGGATGGGAATCGAACCCACAACATCTGGCTACGCAGACACGGTCACCGACCACGGAACCGATAGCCAGTCGCGGCCTAAAAACTTAATTGTATGCGAAATATCATGCATCATTTAAATATCCAAAAACGTTTACGTCAAACTCTGGCTGACAGAAAAAAATCATTAATTATGAAGCAATACATAGCTATGTGCAAATTTTTTTCATCTTATGTAAATGAGCATTGGGGCCGCAAAAAATAGCACGACCATCTGTAGGTATGTAATGTAGTACATGTAGTACTGTATTTGTATACACCCGTAAAATATACTAGTAGTCACCGGTGGCTTCGCTCGGATTCATTTGGAAAAGGACAAAATTTTGTTATTATAACAATGTGTATTTTGATATGCCGATTTCATGATCAATTTAAAGAATCTTTTGGTGGAACATTGAAAAACCCGATAGTTCCATGTGACGCCCCAAAAGTAGTCAAAAACATTTCGTCAAAATGGGTCAAGCCGTTTTAGGGCAATAATTACGAATACACGCGAAATCGGATTTTCAAGTATTAGATATAACACGTAGAACTATTACTACACGTTTCGTCGTCAGGCCCCTATATAGGTACCACTCGACACACCTCCGAGTGTACGCAATAACAATCGATCATTGCGTATATAAAGTGTAGGGTCTGTCCGTTTTTATGACGGAAGTGCTCCGATAGCGCGTGTAAAAAACACAAAGCGCGTTTTTTGTTGATCGATAAGCTACCGATTGTGTTATATCTTCCACGAGGATATTTGTAATATCTGGCTTCTATATTTCATTAGTTGTTTCACAGCTCGCACTCGTACGAGCATATAGGCGCGCGAGTCACCGGTGTCGGCTTGCGTCCATATCTGTTTCTGTAAACACCTCTGCGTGCGAAAATAGGCATTACATCATTATAGAGGGGACTGCTTTCTGCCTACCCCGTTGACGACTTTGCGTTATGCCATAATACTAATAACAATAATGGGGGAGCGGGCGTGCTCCTTGCTAGTAAATGGAACGTTTGCCTTAGTTGTAAAATACTATTTGTAAATCGATTTAAAAAAATCTTTAAAACCACAATCCGAACAATCCGACATTTTAAGTAAAAATATTTTTAAAGTATCCTATTTTATGATTAAATTATAATAAATATTACACCGCTACATCGCATTCTCGATGACTTTCATTGTAGAGATTAACACATAAAGTTGCCTTTGAAGAGGCTGATTATCTTAAAAGTCATTAAATTTAATGACCCAAAAGCTCGGCTTGTGGGAACGTTTATAGCTCACGGATCCGACGTCAGATTGTAAAGAAACATGAAAACGCTATAACGTTTCGAGAGACCTTCGATTATTGCCCACTTATATGTTACCACTGAATTACGACTATGTAAATTTGTCTACATAACTTGAAGTACTCAAATGACTCTTTTAAATATTTTAAGATGTAAACATAATAAAACTGCGGTTAAGATTTCTGTTCTCTGGCTGTCTGGGGTTCGAATCCTGCACGAACATCTGACAACAAATTATGTCCATTTTAAATAAAATATTACGTGCTTTGCCGTTGACGAAAAATATGGCGTAAAAACCGTAGAAGTGTACAAAATATTCTCCAACGTGTCTGCCAGTCGTCATTTGCAGACAGAAACGAGGAAAAGAATCAAACTGGGAACAAAGCATTCTACCGTCTTTTGGAGCGAATGAGTCCTTCCGGTTCTTTGTAGGTATACATGTATCTTCACGAGTACATCCGATAGGGGTAGGTAGAAACGAAGGATTTCCATTGTTTACGGTCTTAAAACGGTTCTTTCGGTTAATAAACTAACTTAAAATAAAATAACGGGGGTAGGATAAAGATGCGGGTTAAGGTGAATTTTTCAGCCTAGAAATATCTATAAGATATAAGGAAAGAATAATAACTCGGTACGTGCGTTGAAAAAAGGATCAGCCGATTCTAACAAACGGGGCCACAATGGATCGCTCGGACAAAACAGACGAACGGGTAACGCGACACCCCCGCGAGGGTCTTAAGGGATCGTGTGGGATAGATTCCTTAAGGTTTTTATTATAAACCAATA
>DWEM01002967.1:0-11326 GCA_018245935.1 Agara belti belti | reverse complement strand
CTCGAAGTAGCGCTGCTTGAACGAGTGCAGCTCCTCGCCCGCACGCTGCAGCTCCAGCCGCAGCTCCGTCACCTGCCGCTCGCGCATGCTCAGCTCTGTACAGTTCCACATCATCATCATCATTACCTCTTAGTTCATTGATTGCTAGGAATGTAACAGATATTGAACGAGTTGCTTTAATCGTGAATAAATCCTATACCAATAATATAATAGAAACCGGGACAAATCTGTAGATGACATGCATATTTTCGATATAGTATTGCTACATGATGATGTAGCATAGCAACACTCACCGGCGATTAAGCATTTCATTTTGGTAGTCCGTTGCGCCAGCGCACGCTGCGTTCTGTTTAACGTTTGCTGGGGATGAAAATGTAAGCGCTGATTGATGGCTTCGTGGTTTTAAATTTCAGCATCCCACAAGTATCATCATTATTATTTCGCACCTGTATCTCCGGACTGGGCTGAAGAGCGAGCATGTCCTTAACAGCGCTGTACAAATTCCTCGTCTCCTTCAGCTCCCGGTCTTTTACCACCAACATCTCGCTCTGGGCCAATACCTTTCTAAACAATCATAAAAACATGATACAAATACGTTGTACATCGTATCGTAAAGTTATCACCAATATCTGAACACATTTGAAAACACTATTGAAATCTCCCATTTTTGTAGATCTAGATTAATTTATACATATTTTCATTCGTCCAAAAGAGCTATAAAACCAACAGCTTGTTTTTATCTACATGAAAACTCATTCGTTCAGTTATTAAACTAGGCGTAATTAAATTCAATCGAAGATAATACTGTTCTGAATACGAAATGGTGTTAACATTATAAAGAATTTGAATAAAAAGCATCCTCACTAATCTTTAGTAATTTACTTCAAAATCTAAACTAGGTAGTTAAATTATTGGACAAATCTATGATCTAATTATAGGTCTGTAATGTCGCGGCTAATCGCAGAATATACTTAAGTAAAAACTAAGAATATTATACTACAGAGAGTAGATATAGATCTACAATATCAATTGTTCGTACGATATTCGTGGAAACCAAAGGTCTATTATTAAGAACCAATTGACAATCGACAGTACTGTCGAGACCGCGGTGTACCTATTTAGTATCGCGTGTTATTCATTGAACATCGAAGCTATTGGAAACTATTATTAATATAGGGGAAACGGGGGAACGACAATCATCGGTTAATGGCGCTCAGTCCAATAACTTAATAATTACAGTAAATAGCAGCAAGCCACGTTCACTAAAGCAAGTATGAACGACGTTTGAGTATGCCAACTATTCGGAGACTAGAGCGAAATTTGGTACCGATATTCAGTCACTTTATCTGTTCAGACTGTAATAGCAGAAGGACATACATAATAACAATAATGCACATGTTCGTTAACAACGATAAAGAATAAATAAAATATAATATATCATTTATATACCTAATTAATCACTCATAATTATTTCTTGTATTAAGGCTTATGTTATGTGTGTATTTACGGTCATTGATTTCAATCATAAATGGTTGATCTCGTTGATAATATATTGAAATAATCAAGTTTGAGCGTTATTACCGTTTTGTTTGAGCGTTATTACCGTTTTGCTTGCGCGTTATTACCCATGACAAGGGGTTGATGGAGCTCATAACCGTTTTTTTCAATAAATAGAGATGGCATATAAACAGGTTTTGTGATTAATAGTTTGACTTGATTTGAGTTGACATAATCAAAATAAGAAATAAAAAATTATGTGTTTGTTTACCCCTAAGTGAGGCGCATCCCCTACTTCCCCCACATTGACGTTATATTCCTGAACAGTCTCGAATCGTTGGCGTCCTGAGTCATTCAAAACGAAGCGTCAGTTTCGAATATAAATTGTAGTCAATTAATTATACTGTTTGACGCTTACTGCACGCCATCGGCCCTCGTGAGATCGCTCGCGTAGAAAAGTCAAGGCTCGCACGGTCGGTCGATTGATCTCGAATTTGTTACGTCTATTACGTATACTAGCACTTTTTGGGTTACGCTGCGCTGAGATAGTGCTGGTTTTTATTTAAAGATTATTATTAATCTTTCATTTGTAATCATTAATTTTAATCAACCAATATCTGATAGTCAAACATCTGTATCTCTACACAGTGTAAAACAAAACTGCTTACCGCCGTCTGCACGCTTAGATCTTTAGGACCGCTTGGCCGGTCGTATTGAAATTTGGTATGGGGATCGTTGGAAACCTGATATTTCTTATCTCACGGCGGGACACAGCTGCTTAGTGTATAATTGTTAACCATGAGATCCAATAATCCGCCCTGGATCAGGGTGTTGAATTTTGCTCGAGAATTTTCGAAATTACAGCAAAAACCCTTTCCCGGCAGTGGGTTGCAGCCATAAACCATGAGTATATCGTCATGGTATCATAACCTCAAAAGCGTTCAAGTTAACGGTGAACATGGCAAATAACACGAGTACAAAGTTACTTTTGAGTGAGCCTCAGTTTCTGCGTCAGGCGGACGCTCTCGGGGTCGGTCCCCTGCAGCTTCCTCCATCGGTGGACGTTCAACGGAGTCTCCAGCGCCTCCTCTAACGCTCTCACGCGCAGTCTCTCGCGACCTAGCTCGCGCTCCAAGTTGAATACCTGTCCAAAAAAACAAAACAATCCTTTTTGTCGCAGGTTTTCAATAAGTCTAATAAGTCGATATTCAAGCCCCAAATATGCCTATTTGTATTCACAATTCGTGCATTGCCGTGTTCCTGGTTAAAACAGATGATAAGCGAAGCCTGGCTTGATGGTTGGTCTACTGGTGATCTAACCTGTCGAACCGGCCGTTGTGGTTACGATGCTCACGCAAGGCAAGTATGTGTGTGATGACACCGATGGCCACGTGTGTTTCTGTGCCTTGACCTAAAATTATCTATAGCAGCATGTATTTAGAGAATCAAATGCATAGTCTGGTTTGTATAGCACAAGCGTTTCCAAATCAGGACAGATGGCCGTGTGTGAATTGGTCCCAAGATATTATTTGACCATTCAGTGTTATTCCAGATCTATTTCAGAGGCCACATTGAACACTAAATTAAGGTGTACACAAAAATGTAACAATTACCTCCAGTCTCAGGTCGGTCATGTTTTCGATGCCTTTTGAAAGAAGATTCTTCTCTTTGCGCAGTCTTATGATCTCGAGTCGCAAAAGGCGGATGTCTTCCACTCGTTGTTCATATTGCCTTTCGCCTGAAATATAAAATAACGCACAAATAGAAAAAGGATGTTATACTATAGCATGATCACGTAACGACTTTAAACGCGTCATTTTTAAAGTTATCCATTTGAAATTTACATTCGAGTTTTAAGAAGAAGATCACAAAATCATGTACAAATTAATCAAAAATTTAAGATGACATAAAAAAATCAAATGGATTCTGTTGTATTAAAGTAGAGGAGAATCCAAAGTCCATTAGACGATTCCACAACTACCACTACTAACACCAAAATCTCAAAATTTAATAAATCGAACCTCAAATTAAATTCACATATATTTTTAAAATTACCCCTTACTACTTAATTATTTTTGATCATTTGCACCTCACTTACCATCAGATGAGCTCGCAGTCAAACGGAAGCCTATTACTCAATTAAAAAAAAAAATTGCAAGTTCTAACAACAGATTCATTTTCAAGTATGTTGGACTCGATAGAGACAGAGTAAGGAACGGAGCCCCTAACCTCTGTGCAGCGTGACCTCCAGTATGCGTGTTTTCTCGTAGAGCAGCGCGATCTCGTCGTTGCGGCGCACGAGCTGCGCGCCCACCACGTCGCGCTCGCTCTGCAGCCCCTCCAGCTCCTTCATCAGCTTGGCGCGCGCCGTGTCGCCCTCCTGCCAGATTGCGCCGTGAGACGTGACACAAACGTATTGAGAGAGAAGAAGGTCAAGAGGTCGAAATCGCAAAAGACGATCCGACCGCGTGTCCGAACAAGTGGCTACAAAATTAAGCGATGCAATACACCGAGCTGTTGGGCGCCAGAAATGGCGTGCAATGGTTTAGAAGACATTAATGCGGGATTTCATTTTACTTATTACTGTAAGCGCAACAAATGTAAAGGAACCTGAACTATCCTGTTGAGGCGAGCCTCCTCCTGCCTCAAGGCGGTTATATCGGCCCTCGCTTCGGACAGCTTCACGACCCCGGCCTGCAGCTCGCTGCGCAGCTGCTCGTTCTTCTTGTTGCACTTGAAGAGCGTGCCCTCGCAGCTCTTTAGGCCGGTTTCCTTTCCGCTGATGTCCTCTTTCAGTTGCTCTATTTGATATGCCAGCATCTACAAATCAAATACAAGAGAAGATTGGACAAGTGATAAATTAAAAAAGTAAAATATATAGATATTACTGAACTTTTTTGGAAGAGTGTACAATATGTGTAAGTTGTAACATTTACACTGCTAATGCAATAAGCGTTGAATAATCCAGTTTCAATGCTAAAGACATCAAACATCCGTAAGCAAAGGATGTGTAGACACACAACACGCTGTACCGATTAAGGTAGCTGTCTTAAAGAAAAGTCTTACCTTGAGTTTCTGTTTCAGGTCCTGGATTTCATCCAAGGCCTCCGTGTAGTTCTTGTGCAGCATATTTCTCTCGGCCCTGGTTGTATCCAGTGCCACGGACAGCTTGCGCCCCTTGATAATTTCCTCGCGTAGTGCCTTCTTCAGGTCCAGAATGTCAGCTGTCCGGAGTCGGACTTCCTCTGAGATTGAACGAATTTATTAGAAAAAAAATCTGAACTCGGAGATTTTAATTAATATGGAAAATAATTCAAAAGGCATAAGTCATAACCTATGTTCTGGTTACTTTTCAAACAACTTTTTGGATCAGGACAGTTATAAACTCGTGAACTACAAGACGTTACCTGAGGTACAAAAAAGATGACAATTTGTCATTATTTGAACGGACAATAACCTGATATTTCATCTATTTTCTCGTTTAATGCGATTGTTTCTTCGAGCATCCTGGAAACAAAGAACAACTATTATATTATTTACAATTAACTCTTGATAAAATCTTTTAGCAGTATCATATATCATATCATATAATACACGTTTCTGAGTTCAGAGAGCGTGCCACGAGCGTGACACGTGCAGTTGTAAACCGCTCACCGGTCCTTGTCCTTCTCCAGCTGGCGGATGATGAGCCTCTGCTTGGATATCTGCGACGCGCTAACCTCTAACTCATGCTCCAGCTGTTTCCGCCGCTGCTCCATACGGTTCAACACCTGCAAGTTCTCCATTGCTTCGTCTGAAAAGGGATGTTATAGCTTTTACAATTTTTACAATGTTTTTTTTTAAATATATCTTGATTGGCATCAAATTCCTTGTGTAGGAGTCACGACTAACATAGGTTTCAACACAGCAAGCACTGCTTTTTCAATATGGAGTAAAAATGATGGACATCTTTTATCAATCAAACTAATGTCATCACCTAATATGCTCTCTGGCTGTACAGATTTAGCTGCTTTACATTTTATTCCACCAAGCACTCACTCTGTATCTTTTGCATGTTCTTGTTGAGTATGTCCTTCTCGCGATTCAGATTCTCAATTTCGCGGCGGTCTGCCTCCGCCTGCTTCTTGCTCAGCATTATCTCCCGCTCCATCACGCTTACTTGGTTCCGTAGTTGGTTGCTGTGGTAAAATTTTATGTACTTCATTGAAATAATAAACATTCATCAATTTTGTTCAACAATATTATTTGAATTACTATTGAACTTGTTTACTTAATCGAATGTTTACTTATGACAAATTTAAAACTCTTATAAACGACCTGCCATAAATTTTTGTCGATGCAAAGAAAATTGTGTGCCAAAAGCGATATTACTTTATCACATGAGCTAACAAACCAGATTTATACCGCGTTCTGATAATCTACAGTAGGGTATCGTGCAAGTTTGAGCGAACAAATTATCGTAACGATTTGGGTTGAGACTAGTGAGTTGGGTTGTGTTTGTTTGAGTTTGGTTTGGGTTGAGACTCATGTGAGTATATTTGTAATGGAAAATAACGCAACTAACCGTTCAGACTCAACGCTTGCCTTATTCCCTTCGAGGAGCTGGTATTTCTTCATTTGTTGCACGGCTTGCTTCGTCAGCTTGGAAACTTCATTTCGGAGACGGTTCCCGTCGTCTATCATATTCTGTGATGCAAAAAAGCTTTTTTTTTCGACCTTTCTATTGTTGTGACACACGTCTCCTCTCACAATGAGAAGGTTTTAGGCCCTAGTCTACCACGCTGGCCAAGTGCGGATTGTCAGACTTTTCACACCTCGAAAACATTATAAATTTTTATAACATCTTTAAGGTGTGCAGGTTTCCTTACGATATGTTCCTTCACCGGTATACGAGTAGCTACTGATATTTGAATTTTAAGTTTAAAACGCACATAACAAGCCAGAAGTGCGCGCCAGAATTTGAACTTAGGCCCTCCGGCGTGGGAGGTTGAATTTCAACCCACTAGGCTATTATTTTCAACAGTGTCTTCACTGTGCTCACCTTCAATTCCTTGCTAGTATGAGTGAGAGCCTGCTTGGTCTTGTCGAACTCGGCATTGGTCATATCCAGTTGCTCTCTCAGTTGGGCGGCCTTGGTCGACGCCGCCTCCTGCTCCAGCTGGGCGGCTTCCAGTTTGCTGGTCATATCTCTGAGCTGCCTGTCGCGACGATCGATCAACCTCTCGGCTTTTGTCAACTGGAATATTCAATAAAGTTATCCATCACCGAACCATAATAATTATATGTATAATCAATTATTAATTAGTCTAAAAGATCTCGAATTGTTATTATAATCAATGGCTATCTGTATCAGAGCTGCGGGAAACATTGTTTTTTAATTTTAATTCATCCAATTTCACCTTATCGTTGAGTTGAGCGATGGCAACACCTCTGCTCTCCACAACGCCCTTGAGAGTGGCGGATTCATCCTTCAAGTGGTCCACCAGGCGATTCTGTCTGACCGCGTTGTTGTCTGCCTCCTGGAATACATTCGAATTTTAAAAATCAACCGACGTGTAACAACACTCTGAACAAATACAACGGTTGAACTGACACTCATAGATTAAAAAAAACACATTAAAACCGTGTTTTTAAAAGCTTTTACTTAACTTGACTCTTAGACAGAATTTTGGCGAACAGGTTTGTTTCAAATGACAATATAATATTTTAAATAGAAGCTTTTTATTTTCCAACCGTTTTCATGATCGATTTATGTGCGCGTGTGACAGACATCTTAAGCGGTTGCAATTAATTGTAATCAACTTTTTATAGAGCAATTTACGTCAAAATCAAAGATGCAGTTATAGGATAACAACAAAGGCATGCCGACAATCTGTGCCACAGTTCGGCAGGTGATGTTTTTGTTAACGATCGTATTCAATTATTGCATTAAACTGTTGGAAAATGTATTCGGCACGAACATGCCGTGGTTGCTACTTATAATAATAATGAGAGTAATAAAGTCAATTTGTTATCCTACGTGCATTCAGTAAAGGATTTAAATGTATAACATTTAATTTCATAGTAACTGCGTTAAAAGATTACGACTGGATTAAACTTGACACAGCGTTAAATGCACTTCATAAACGTTGTACATATTATTATTAATAGCTTCAATGGTAAAGTTCAAGTATTTTGTGTTGAACACGCATCAAACAAATTGTTTAAGATTAATCCATTTGCACTTTATGTGCACTGATTATTATAGACTAATAAACGGTTTTTGTGTGTACACGTCACATTGTATAATTATACGATCATATAATCATATTTTTATTTAATTATATTTTTATATAATTATATAATCATATATGATTATAAGAATTATAATTATAATAATAATATATATACATATATATCATTACATAATTATAACTATGTAATTTAGACAAAGAATGTGTTATGTGCAATACAATCTCACACGAATGATTAACCCGAATGGGAATCGAATCTACGACATCTGGCGTAGCAGTTAGGGCTTCTATCCAGACAAAGACGCCATCCCAATTTTTGTCACGGCTGCAATTTTCGATTGTCTGCATTTCATGGATCAGTTTGCAGCGGCTGTTAAATTTTACGAGAAAATCTCAAATCAAAACAATAAACCGTCGTTACCTTACAATATGAATGTTATTAATAAAATACAAATAGAATTATCTTAGCGTGTTTCAGTGAACGTGGGAACAGCGCGAGGGTGCTGTCAAACCGGAGCGTTTTATCCGAACATGGAATCTTGTACGAAAAGGGCTCGCTGGAGATATAATTAATTGTAATGATATTATTTACTGTACGGCTTGCAGTACAACCTACTTACATCTGTAATGGGAAAATCGTGCACACAAATAATTCTGGTGTTAATAAATAATATGTAAAATACATACATCTAGTTTAAACTGTGAATAAAGACTCTGTGGGGAAAAAAGGTAACAACTATGATAAGGATCAAATGACTAATGTGCTGCACCGGAGGATTTACCCGAACTTTGCCGGTTTTGAAGGAGAGCTCTTTTCACGCCTTTCTCGACGACTCCCATGTCATAGAGATTAGCATTAGGACCCGGTCTTGATGGTACATTAACCACAACAACAACAACAACAACAGCAACAGCAACAATAACAACAACAGGCAGAAACCACCGAGTGTCAAATATCTCTGACCTCGCAAATAATTACAATAATAATAATAATAATACATATAATTAATATCGTCATTGCCTCGAGCTGTTCTTCCAGTTTGGCGATGTTCTCCTCGGCGGTGGTGTTCTTCTGTTCGAGCTCCTCGATGAAGTTCAGCGCGTTCCCCAGCCGCAGCTTGACGCCGTCCAGTTCCCCCTGGAGGCGCGCCTTCTCCTTCTCGAACTTCTCCTTCTCCTTGACCGCCGATGTTGCACCACTGGACTCCGATGGAAGATACGATACAATACAAGCACTGTTTATGGCACACCGTATACATAGTTACGAATATTGGTACTGATAACAAGAAGGCGCGGATAATACTCGGTCTTATTAGACCATTGAAAAGTTACATTTGGGGTTGCGTTTTTTAGAGGACGCAATTTTATTTTTTTGAAGTATGGTTGGGGTCAGTGTAAAGCTAAAACCAGGTTTGTGGGGTCGCCACCCTTGTCCCACGGCCGCCATCTTGAAAATAGGGGTTGAAATGGTTTTTTCGATATATCTCTTAAACTATTTATCACATAAAAAAAAATTATAAACATTTTTTGTTGCAAATTAAATTCTCTACAACTTTGGTCTCGTAACTTTTTGTCCTAGAATTATAAATAAAAAAGTTATAAGCGAAAATGTTAAGAAATTCGAGAAAAACTTCAAGTCAATATTATCAGCTATTCTTACAATAAGAGAGGTTAGAAATAATAATAATAATATCAGGCAGATGTTCTTTTGTTCCCTAATGGTCCCTTGGGTATTTATTGTGTATATATATGCATATTATTTGAACAGTGGAGGCAAGAATTGGGTTAACTTATTAATCTTTTATTATCTGTAAACCTATAAGTAGTTTGTATCTTATAATTGATCTATATTATGCCGCCGCCTACGGATATTAAACTCGAAGCAATTTGTTTTAAACGAACCCATTAACATTTGCGTAACTCGTTCTTTACGCATTTAAAAGAACAGATCGATAATACTGTTCTTAATATAACTACCATATATCGCAAACATTGTTTGATTTAACTGTTTTAGAAATTAAGCCTCCCAGTCCCGGGGTATGTATTTAAATCCCGGCACGCAACTAACTTGTTTCGTGTGTATTATAACTGAAAAAACTTAAATTAAACATTAACCTGCACACCGCAGAGTATGTCATAAAAATTTATAACGTTTCTGAGTTGTGTGAAATCTACCAATCGGCATTTGGTCAGCGTGGTAAACTCTCGTACTATGAGAGGAGAAAGGGTCTCCTCACCTCAGCAGTGGATCAATAAAACGATCGGAATAAAAGTCTAAACATAATGTTTTCATTGGTTAATCGCAAAGTTTAGGTTTCAGAAAGCTTACGCATCGTCATCGCCGGCCCGCTTCCTCGCGTCCAACTCCTTCTCCAGCCTGGTGACGGTCTTCTTCATGGTCTCCAGGCTTTCCACGCTGGACAGTTCGCGCGCGTGCATCGCGTCCGCTAAAGCTTTTGCTTCCTCTACACGATAGCATAAATATATCGTTACAAGTCTTAGATACAGTGATTCGCTCAAAATAATAATGGTCGCCTGTCGTCGCACGGATATTGATGTCGCGGTAAGCGCTAAGGTTTAAGCTTCCTCTATTTTTGACGTATGATTGGGAAAATATTAGGTACAGTATAGAGCAACTTCATGACGTCATGAACGCTGGGCAAATTTGGAAAAGCTTAAAAATAAAATAAAATACGACCTGACAAAAAGTACAAAAGACATTTGTGAAAAAACTTAATCCAATAACGGAATACTACTAGATATTAACAAGAATGAATGTATCGAAATTTTAATTACCGATTTCAAATCTCAGCCTTTCAATGGTTTTATTCTGTTCCGCGATTTCGTTAATGTAATCTGTCAATGTGTCGTCGAACCTGCCGAGCCTCGTCTGAAAATTTAAACTTGTATTATTAATGAACCTTTCCCGCTCTTTCAAGGTAACAGTTACAAATAAGAGACGGATTTTCTTATGCTTACACTGTACGAGAGTAGTTTTAGGAAACTTTCAAATCAGTGCGGAGTGATTGTTAAGAAAAGCTGTGTTGATATCAAATCCTTTTCGGTCATTAAACAAGAGGGCTCGCCACATCCATGCCGAATCAAGATATCAAAGGTCAAATTCGATACAAAACTCTACTAGATCAGATATATAGTATTATATGTATAAAAACAATTGTAATTACACGAGCATTAAGACGGAAGAGTTTTGTAAACGATCATATTTAAAACTAGGAAGAGTAATTCCAAGCAGAATCAAAAAAATTGATTCCTTTGTTACGGTCGTTTGGATGCTTCCGGGAGAAGCTACTAAAATACTACCTATAAGGAAATGGCGTATGATAAAAAGTGTTAGTTGTTGAATAGAACACATAGATATAGAAATCTTGCTTCTCCTTCTTTCATCTATTTAAAAGACTATGGACATATTGAATCAAATAGAAAATATACTGTTACCGATTTCAAATATGGAACTGGCAGGCTTCTTTAGAAAAAAAGAAATTAAAAACAAGAGAAGATCGCGCTGTGTTCGGTTTCCCGCGCTCTGTTCGTGGCGTTCGGATGGGACGATTCATTTAGAGAGAATTATTTTATTT
>DWEM01002966.1:0-11326 GCA_018245935.1 Agara belti belti | reverse complement strand
AGTAAATGATTTGAAAATGAATACTGATTTTAATGAACTACACAAGTTCTACGATAAGTAACTATACTAAAATATTTCACATTTGAAACACAGGTATTAAAATACTTGTCTTGTTTGTCTACAACAAAGAGAACGAAGCCACTCCACTCTGTTCTTCTAAACAAGCATTTTTAATTAAAGCCCTCTTCAAAACCGCGCCAACAAAAAACGTTATCACAATAGCAACAATCTAGGAAGCAATCTAACTGTATAAACACGCGAATAATACGCAATCAAAAGGGCAACCGAGCGCCGAATCTCTGATTCTACTAACAAACTTGTAGCTCATGAAAATAATAGCAAACAAATTCAATTATTTAACATTATGATTTAGTATAGAACAGAAAGTGAAAATAAAACATTGAACTGTATTTTTAACGTGTAACTTTAAGTCAAATTTTAAAAAACCGTACATGTGAAAAACAGACTATTAATTTGACCCTTACGCTCACCTTACATCGGATGGACCGCTGCGCAGTTAGGTATTTCTGTGATAAAAAAGAAACCTACTTTACATATTTATATTCGTAGAATTAGTCTCCAGTAGGGCAATGCAATAAAGGAGTTGTCTGCTCTACCGCGCTTTTTTCGAATTAGTTTAATCACATTTCTCGGTAGGTTACATTTTATTTATGACCTCAACTCAATTGAAAACGATAACTCGTAAAATTGTTACCCAACACATGAAAAATGTAATAGGATATCCACGCGAAATAGAATCCTGCAATGCGCTAGATATATTTCTAGAATAGTCAGCAAATCATACCAATTTAACAAGTGATATGTTATTTTTGAGTAGCGTTGTGTTCTTCAAAAGATGGCTTTTATCAAAATTACTTTTCTTCAAATAGTGTCGTCTTTTCGACTAATCGACTAATCGACTTTTAACAAAGATACAAAACTGACTTCCAAAAACACAAATATAATATAAAGTAACTAAAGAGCAGCAAATAAACGTTTCACAGACCAATTTAATTTATATTTGTTGTTCTATTGTGCTACTTGTTCTATTTTATACTCGGTGAAGTTCGCGCATTTTCTGATACATTTCTACTCGACATAACTATTCATAAAATATCGCTGTTCAAATAAGATAAATTCCATTGACACATTATATACTTAAGTTCGTATGCAAGCAGTATTTTTCGTTCGACATTATTTTTATATGAAAATTTTAGATATACACTGTGCACTTTGTATTTAGCTAGGAATGTTGAGCTGTGAATGAACTTCATGTGAATAGATGCTAATTATTTCGATTTTAGCCGTAGTTCTCGAAGTGATCCAACAAGTACAACCAACCTCAATGTTATATATATGTATATTTTCGCGTATAGTCCTTATATTAGAGTGACTATTGAACAGGTAGGTAGGTAAGTCACCGAGAAAAACAAACGTTCTAAATGAAGGAGTAAGCATGAAATAGCAATACATCACACTGACCCTTTATTGAATAAAGTTTCCATGGTCCGAGGCTTGCTACCGCTATGAGCATAAAAATATGAACTATTTTATCTCTTCCCATCCTACGTACTCAAATTGCGTTACCATAAACATTAAATAAGTAAATCGTTCAACACCTGCCGTTTATTATTCAGTTGTTCAATTTGCATACTACATCTTCACACTTGAATGTAAGGACAGATATTGGAAGCATAATAATAACCCACATTTTAATTTAAATAGTACAATAAGAAATGAGAAACACGCACATACACAGCTATTAAAGGGGCGTAATGGTCAAGCTGTCAATGGAATAGAGGAGAGCGTATAGCGACGGGAAATGGAAAAGGCATTAGCAGATGTGTCGGAGCCGTGTCACAAAGTGCCCGTACGTAGGTAAGTAAGTTAGTGTAGGTAACTGACATGGCTTTTATCAGAGATATCTTTGATATAATTACGAATAACAGCCATAAACTAAACAAATGGAGTACCTTATAGTGTCTCCCTTTATCTAAATAGAATTCACACAAAGAACTTGAATTCGGTAAAATGGTTATTCATTGTGGTTATGAGGACGGTATAGTTCCCTGTGAATTCACTTCTTATTTATTTTTATTTATTTATTTCTTTTATTGCACCGTAAATGAAAAAGAAATCACAGGAATTTTACAACTTCTTGTTTGTATAAACACGCCAATTATGAATGTATCAGTCTAGGTGTTCTACAAGGAATAAGTACTTTAGGTTTCTTTATATCTGTGTCGTCGCACACCCGATATAAAGAAATCCAGCATGAGATTATAAGCGTAAATAGTTTTCAATCATAATTTTTAATATATAATTATTAGTTGTAAAATTTCATTGAACCACTTCCAAAATAGTCTTGTTTAACAGATCGTAATTACAGTAAACAAACTAAAGGACTAGATGCTATACAGGTAACTTATTTGGTGTAAATGTGTATTTTTTTTTCTTTGTAAGCAAAATAGGGCAGCAGAAGCAGAAATAAAGAATGTATATAAATGATACTTATTTTGTAAGCGGATATAAGTAAATCTGGTAAGATACAAAATCTGAGCAGGTCCATCTAGACCAGCTCTAAGCAAAGATTAACTTTAGCGTTAAATTTAATATCGTGTTCTGTTTGGTTTCATTTAAGATCATAAAAGTTACATTGAAAATTTTAAAAACTCCAACGAAAGTAAATGTACACTTTCCTTTAACCATAAACGCATGGCTACAGTGTGTAATATATGAGTATATCAGGTCACTGAGACCAATGAAAGAAAGTTAAATACCAATTATGTAATTATAATCCCTACCGCAGCTATGAAAAAACATGATCTACATATAAACGGCTCAACCGATATCGATGAAACGTATTTAACAACCATCGCAAGGAAATTAGCTTTCAATAAAAAAAATTGAATCAGTTAACCCGATTAATAGCTGCGATGACACAGACAGACACATAAAAACAGAGGCTTCAAACTTGACATCCCTTTATTTTTGCGTCTGGAGTTAAAAATAGAAATATTCAACAACCGCTCTCAGTCACACGGTACACTTTACCAACATTTAATCCGCAAAGAGCTTTTAATGCAACTCATTCTATCTTTAAAAGGTAAATAGCGTGTGGCCGGACAAAAAGTAGCATTTACTGCTAGTACACGGCTTGTCATAAGCGGGTGACACGTCGCATTTCCTGTTTCTGCGCGGTTTCGGTCGGGAATGTTTTAGCTAAATCGACTCTCGGATTAGACGGATATTTTTAAAGCATCGTCTCGCCTCATCCATTAGCGGGGATTTCATGAGCTTCTCCACTATAAGGATTTCATGTTAACGTTAAGATCATAAATTCGATGAGACACACTTATACGAAGGTATTTTTACTCTTAAAGTAATATAAAAGTTAACTAGTTCCGCATTGATTTCAAAATGATTTTTTTGTTCATTATAATTTATGTATGTATCGCATTTGAAGATAAGTGGCCAATATTTTTAAGGATTTAAAAATATTACTTAATAATTGCAAAAGCTAGGTGGATTTATTACATGTATATGTATATTGTATACATATAATATTGTTTTATTTGTCTAAAATGCGAGTAGCTAAATGTAGAGCAAATCGTTTCGCTACATTAGCACAGGACCATTTAGTTCAAATTCTGTGCCCTACGTTATCTCTTTAGAACTATAAGTTTTTTACTATATAAAAAAATTAAGTATTAAACACTCCTTACACATTATGTTCCCACATCTTTTTATATAATATGCATTAAATGTATATTCAATTCAATTCAATGTTCAAGGTGTAAAGTTAACTTATAATTCTATTCGTCACTCAAAAACCAACGTATTTTAATTTCAACCACATTTAATGTGTGATTAAATTTAAAAAAAAAACTGGGTAATGTGTCGCGTAGAAATTCCATGAAGTGCATAATGGCGGTATTTGGTGTAATTACACGACGCCAGTACGGTGTGTCAGAGTCTAGTGGAATTTAAACACGGCGGCCCCCGGCCCCGCACGACAAACTTATGTTATTAAGGCACTAGTTCCGTGCCCACTTACATTATATTACATGTACTCGTATATCTGGACGAATAATCAACAAACATTCTTTAAGCATAAACGTTTCTCTTCTACTCTACCGCCTATAAAAAATAACACTGTAATATATATATATGAATAAAATCGTAGTGTCTGTTTGTAATATCAAAACAGCTTTATAATGAGTGCTTCTGAATTTATATACAAAATTAAATTTTTGCTCACCACCTATTCCATCGTGGGACTAAAACGTAACTGGTGAAATGTGGGGGGGTGTACTACACTCCTCTGCTTACCCCTTCGGGGCATACAGGCGTGATGTTACGTTTAAATTCTTGCCTGCCCGTCTGTTTGGTTATTCGGGGTAATGTCCGAAACGGCTGAACCGATTTCGATAGGACTTTCACTGTCAGATAGCTGATGTTATACGTAATGACATAGGCTGATAAAGCAACTTAGTAATTTAACCAAATAATAACAGTAGGTATTCAACCCAGGGGATTCCGCGGGTGCGGCTAGTATCCTTTATATTGACGCAATACTTTGTTGTGAGGAATAAAATTCTAATAAATAATACAATATGTACAGCGGTGTTCGATAGTCATTCAGATTGGAGAAATAAGGAAATAGCCTCATCGATATCCAATTTACTCTCATGACACTAAATTAATTTATTCAATAATTCCGTCGTACATTATATTTACGATGTCATGCATTTGAGGGTCCAGCTACTTAATTTATAGGCGTTAACAAAGTGCTGTAGCAATGATAATAAAATATCATTGACCTTACAAAGTTATGTGTATTGTAATGACCCGCTATAACGGTGAAGGAAATTCTGCACTTCTTAGATTCTGTTCTTCAAAGCATGATAATGCTGATTATGATTATTATGAAATAACATATATATGTTATTATATATTGCAAATCGATTTACAAGTCGGTAATTAAAAGGTGATTTATGAAAATGCAATAGTTGTTTGAAAGTATCTTAATTTTTTGTTACGACAGAAAACAGAACGCATTACGTATAATATTTATGATCGTAAATTACAATCAAAGCTTGCGCTTTTTTGACAGATTTCTACTCTCAGTTTATGTTGTACAATGCTTATAAAAACTGCTATTAACATATCGAAGAACCTGTTTATAATTAACCTTTTTGCTTCTAAGTATAAAAAATGGACAACATAAGATGTCATGTTGTTATTGCGAGTATATTCACATGTAAATTCCTTAGGCCTTCGAGCCAGATGGTGGTAATGATGGGTACACATGGATTCGTGACGTACGACCGTGAGCAAGTTAATAAGAAGTGTCGGAACTCGGCCTTAAAACACTTTCACATTAGCGACATGCTCACTTTAAATCAGCATAAATTAGCAGCGCCGTCTTGAATCTTTTAAAAGTATCAGGACTTGAGTTATCAGTAGTGACAATACTTTCATTTGCGGTCGGTCAGATTTCAGGACTTTTAAGCATATGGAGATGGTACTCCATCGTAGGTATTATACTATAATACCTATATAGTTTTTCACTCAATGTAATATATTATGATCCATGAATTTATCTGTCCTCAGCAAAGATCCCATATAAATAATAATAATAGTAAATATAACCGTAATTGAGACTAATGCCACGCGCTATTGTATATAAAATGTCTAGCGTGGTTTTTTACACTAGTGTGAAACAGTTCTAAATCTACTGTTGACCGACAAGTTTATAAATTAAATTGGCTCTGTTCCGACCAAGCCGGAGAATTACGCTTCTTATGGTGATCATAATCGCCGGTCTTGTTTAAGCCGTCCATTAAAACTCATGTCAATTATGTACTGTGCATGTATGCTGTTTCTATGTTTATGTTGTTGCTTATGTTGTTGCATTTGTATGTATGCTTCTTGTTTAACGAACTACGTTTTATCATTTTAAATTACAAAAAAATGTTTATAATAACATTGCAATACCTACGTAGGGCAAATTACTTGGTTAACGTTAAGGAAAATGATATTGCTTTTAATATCGCAAATCTTGAAGTTATTTCCGATATACCTAACTTATCACCATACTGCTAAGTATAACAATCGGTAGGTACTGTTTATATGTATATTACAATGAATTATGCTACTAAACAAACAACGTAACGGACTCAGCTGCTTAAACTCCGATCCCACTATTGGCTTTAAAATAAATATCAAATGCAAACTAATTACCGCAACCGCTGTAAGCAAATTTAAGCCCTTATTGTGCTATCAACAGGAGTACATTCAGTGAAGCGTGAATCCTAATGAAAATTACTTAATGGCAAGTCCTAAGATTGGCGCCAACGCCGGATCTAAGCCTCCCCTTCGCCGCACCCCACCGCTTGCTTCAATCATCCACAGTCAATGGTAGGACTGCAGTAATTCAACTTATATTTATTTGATTTAATGACATCTTTAAAATTTAAGTTATGAATACGTAAAATTAAAAAATAAAAGTTAGTGACTTATTTAGTTAAAAGAATAAACGTCAATGGCCATTTAAAAATATAGTAATAGAATAATTAATAATGTATTTTTAATTGAACGTAATGACCATGATTATGCACTTGTATTTAAATATGTTCACTATAGCTAGGTAGATTAGAGCAGACGTGACTATTGTATGTACCTACATGGCCTTCTGGGACACTCATTATTCTTTGCTGCGGACCGAGTGGCGAAACGTGCCCAGTAATAAGAAGCAAGTTATTCATTAGTGTTTTAAGAAAAAGTTATTAGTGCCGACAAGTCATGCAGAGCAACGTGCGCATGCGCTTGCATTTCTCTGCACAATTTTCTGGGTCAAAATACTAGCTTAATGAAGCCGTTGAACAACTTACTCGAAAACTGTTTATACTAAGGCACAAAATGTGGTTTTCACATACACTTTTTAATTAAAGTTCCGAAGCTAAGTCAAAAATATCCTCCGTCACCAAAAAGCAATACATGTTTTGCTCGTAAATTCTCATTACGTTAATTAAAATACGTCGGACTTTAAGGGTTAAGTTAATTAAAAGGAAAGTCCAATCTTTACTTATGTTTTGAGATATAATTTGCTGCTTAAACGTAAATAAGGTACCCTTTAACAAAAAATATTCCTGCTATTAATTTGTTTCACAGCGCGTATTACTTTTTATCTGTATATATGTTTTTTATTCAAATTTTCATGATACATGCGCCTTATTGCAAGATACATAGTTCGTTGTTAGCTCCGAGCTGCCCACTAATTGATAGCATTCACGTACAAATTAATTAGAAGAAACTGCTTCTCTTCATTTACTTGCAACGTTTTAATTAAAGAGAACAATAGCACTGTGTGAAGTGATTACAGCCGAGTCGATAATAGGTATACGAACGATACGAACAACAGACAATATTAATTTTTCTATCAATTACTGATTTAATCGTGGTGTTAAATATTAATATCATTGTAATGTTGCATGATCGTAAACTATATACGATGCATCGAAGCTATCTATGGAGACTATGTGACCACAAACATTCTATGCAAGTATTGATAAATTTACGCAGCTATAGATAAATTGCAACTCTCACCCGTCGACGTACAGAACTCAGTAAAATGTTTTATAGTGGAATTTGCTATCACAGTCTTTGAATCAGATGCGGACAGGGAAGAGACGCCGTATTTTGGAAAGGAAACCGCTCTTAGGAGACGCTGTCGGTGAAAAGTACGAGTGCAACATGTTAGGGCACACTTTGAAGCGGCATGGATACATTTTGAAAGTGATCTGAGTTGCATGTGTAAGTTTAGAGTGGCGAACCCGATCCTGTTATTCGGCTAACGAAGGCAAGGGTATCCCTTGATTATTAAAACGAACGCGGAGCCACCCACGGCGCCTCCCGGGTGTTAATTGGGCCCCCGTAGACAATACTAATAAGGCCCGTCCGCGCCTCTATCTGTCTAATTAAACGCGAAACTTGAGAGTAGCACCCTCGGCGACGAGGGCCTGTTTGCCGAGCCTCCTGAATACACTGTAATAATACCGGCTAAGCGTGTTTGAGTGGCTCTTTTTCGGATCTCTGTAAACCCGCGTTTAATTAGCAGTATTATGCGTCTGAGTGCCGACTCCCGGCCTGTTTAATTAAGCTAAGTCAGTAACAACAATCCATTAGCGCTATTCTCCCCGGACTGTGTTTGAATATTATTGACTCGATACTGATTAAGGTTGGCCCAGAATTAAGGTCACTGACAATTATGCTCAATATACATTAACATTCTTTGTTAATTTGAATTTAACAAAGAGTCGCTTTTCATGCTTGGAAATTTAAATAAACTGATTTCTATAGGGTCTCGCAACATTTCGCCTTAATATCATGATTCAAAGGCATGTAACTCCTATTCTTATAAATCCTATCCTGAGGTGATATCTCGCTGGTCACAGACTACAAAGACCACTAAATATCCCGCTTGTTACTTTCATAACAAAAAAAGACATAACCAAAATAACCAGAATACTTGGTGTTTATGTATCGTTCTTTGTATGGAGGTTACAAAAAAAATACGATCAGTGCGTGCGTGAGCGCAACTAACGTGGCTACATCTATAAACATTTATAATTTGTTGCATGCGAACAATTACTTATAAAGCAACACAGTTTTTATATTAATGTTACGTCATACATTTAATTAACACGGAACGAGGTATTACATTAAATGTAGCGGTGCATTTTATTTTTACGAGCTAAGAATGACGTTCGACCGGATATTCCTTTCCCAGTGTCTCAGAAGCACTTCCGGCACTCGATCCTAATTACAGATAGTGCAGCCGCCCGTCTCATCTCGTTCATCTCGTGAGCGTCTGTCGCTGGTGACAACAATGCGAATACCGTCAGCAGCAATGGTTAATAAAAGTAAATGAAAATCATAGTTGTGTTATGAATAGCTCAGTAAGCTGCTAAATATGCGGCGTTATATTTTAAAGCTTATGTTAAGCAGAAATGTGATATTCTACCCACCCTTTAGGAGGTTATTGGTCGAAGTATTGGATTCGAATAAATGTTAAAAATCCTATATATGTACTTTTAGATGGAAATAGAAGCCCGAGAGACTTTTTGAAAATATAGCTTGCTTATTATTCAGTTTTGTTATATAACAAAAATTATAATTTTATTTAATACCGTTCGAATTAAGTACGTAAAATGAAACGGGCCATTTTGTATTTAAAAACAATTTTTAATTCTCTATAAAAATGACGATAGTCAAATATAAGTATAAAATCGGTCGATTAAATTTGTAGTTACGATTAGTAGGTGTAACAAATTAATAACATAGGGTTCGGGCGTAATTGGAAACCTAGGCATGAAAGTAGGGTAGGTACTTCTTATCCCGATATTTACACGAGATCAAAATCCAGGCGGATAACACCGCGAGGCACAGCTATTGATTTATGAAAACGATATTTCAAAATCCCTGAAAATTCTGTGAATTTAATAAACTTAAATTTAATCCTACCAGAATTTTCATTAATCCAATATACGCTATCAAGTTTTCAAAATAATAGATGTCGTATATCCAGCTCTGTTGGAAACTATGCGAGTACTCGTAGGTAATTCCAATCACTATTCAAATCGATGCAAAACGAAAGATTAATTGATGTCAGCCCGACCGCAGCGCTGCATGCCACGATTATGAATAACATTTACAAGTATTTCTATATTTTATAGATCACTCAGAAATCAACCTGTAAATTGGCATATTTTCAACGACAGTCTTCTTGCGTTATATTGCAATTATTTCTGTTCCTTCCATAAGGAATAGCTATTAAACTAATCGTGTCAAACAAAATCGACTTTAACTATTCTATTTTTCTAATAATTATGATTAGATAAAACGTCGGTGGGGTACGAAATTTCATTTAGGAATAGAAAACAAAGCTTGTAAGCGGGCGGGCTTATATAAACTGCATACATATAAATCTATCAATGGTGACGTCGACTGAGTAAATTAATTCCACTGAGCTACGCATTGCGTTTTGCTAGTTTCTTTCTTAATAAGCCAATTGCTGTCAGCGTCGGGCTCGCCTACGCGACAGGCAGAAACTGATTTCAGAATAGACTCCGTCGCAATCCCACGATTGATTCTAATTAACGATAGCAGTATTTATTGGAGCAGTTCGCAAACGAACCTAATTGATTTCGCTGCTCTGCCAATGTCGTATACACAGAGGGCTCAAATGACTATTACTTGCCATCCGTCAATTAATATTTAACTACGCTTGCTGATTATACGTATTGATTGGATTACTTGCGAGAATTAATAAGACCTGCTAAACGAGGAAACTGAAAGGAAACTTTTGTTTAAATATTATTTCCAATACTTCCAAAAGACTAACAATAATAGACGTAATCCGAATTCACTATAAAACTAATAGGCTTCGATTCTGTTATACAATTTACACGTGTACGGATTGACTGCGTTATTATATGTCAAAGGTAGACTAGACCGATTAATTATGAGTAAAGACAAAAACCAATTATTGTCGATCCAGACTTGGTTACATTAAAATTGCAATCAGGATAATTTGCACACGTTAACGAGCGGACACAATCATCCCTTTAATTAAGCCGTGTCCGTGTACCGTATCATCCACCTGCCTGCTAATGTATGCATCGGCTAACCCTAAGCTGTTAGAACCAAAATTTCGTCTACTCTTGCCAAAACAAATTAAAAGAACAGTAATTAGAAGACTGAAGTTTTATTGTATATATGCCCTAAACAAATAAGGAAAGATAATAATTACTCTTGCCAGGTTGACTCTAATACAGTTATGTTTATATATTTTTAATTGAAAGGCTTCCATTGATTTCTTCAGTTTCGTTGCTGATCAGTAGAATCCACAGGTGTACTGTACTACAGCAAATGTCTGTTTTCATGAAACACAAAAACCTCTATTTATGTAATTATTGAGTTTTGTTCCATTGCTGACTGAAAATGAATATTTTATAAGAATTAGTATATGTTTTTAAATCAATTTGATCTCATAGAAAATCATACATAGTAATTCTATTAAGATACTCAAAAATTAAATAGTTGAACGAGGGAATTAAAGAAATCTTACACGATAATTAGGTTATTTAGTCGCTAAAACAAAAGTATATATGTATTATTAATATTTCATAGATCTTGTTGATAAATAACGGCGTTTTGAAAAGACCTGGCCACATTATACAATAAAAATGATTTTCTAAAAACATTATCAAATTAATAATCTGAAAATACCGGGAATCATATGCTTTATAGAATTTGGATG
>DWEM01002965.1:0-11326 GCA_018245935.1 Agara belti belti | reverse complement strand
TCTGAAATGTCAATGTCAGTATTTTATAGGTTATTATAAATTACCGAAACCTAACCTAAATGTTATATTTGTAATTGTTATAAAATTTGACTGGCTAAAAATGTCTAAATTCCGCCAAATTATAAACACATCATATTGCCGGTACTATTGTTCTAAGCAGGCAAAGAAAAAGTTACCAATAATAACGTGTAAAAGGCCTGAGTTCAACCATTATGAAGGGCAAAGTTATGGCAAGTTCGAAGTGATAAAACTGGCTTCAAAGGGCTGGTTACATCCGAAATCTAAGAACGACTACTTCATAATCCATCCTGGTAGTAATAAGGAGAAGGATACGTCGGTATTTAAGAAGAGTTACCGGGACATTGGGCTTTATACAGAATTGGAAGAATTTATGGTCCAACAAGGGTTTTCCTTTCCGACCCACATCCAAGCTAAGGCGATTCCGTCTATATTACAAGGATATAACACTGTGATGACGGCAGAGACAGGTTGTGGCAAAACATTAGCATATTTGTTGCCAATTTTCCAACACATCTTGGAATGGAAACCGAGTATAGCTGAAGAGTTTAATAGCCCTTTAGCTGTAGTTATCACACCTAGTAGAGAGTTGGGTGAGTGTATATTTAAATTCTATTTAATAAACATTCTAATAAGAGTGAAATGATTTCAAAATGATGTTAAATTAGGTATTCTTTAATTATCAGAGTATATTGTGGTGTTGACTGAACCTCACCTATGTAGGGTTGGTATGTGTTCAGTACAGCACGTTTTAGTCCTAACCAATTGCTAGTCATAAACAAGTTGTCAAAATAAACAATGTTGTGCAGTTTACTCAGCTGTTATAGTAGGAAAAATAAGTTTGCTATTTTTTATATTATACATGTACTGTATATACTTCAACCAAGTGGGTAAAATGCTGATTTCAGGTCAGGTCTGTAAGCATAGAGATATTAGGCACTTGGTGCTTTCCACTTACTCCGTTGAGGTTCGACTCTGGGAAGTGTGTAATAATAATAAGATTATAATCTCGATATCTATTGTCAGCGTCGCAGATCGGAGAAGTAGCTCAGAATATGGCCCAAAACTTGAACATAAACGTCACCACATTGATCGGTGGTCACACCAAACAGAAGATGATGGATCCACCCATCGAGTACAGCGACATCCTGATAACATCTCTCGGAGCTTACAGCAAATTGGTTACCACGGGCATCCTGAAGATACAGAATGTACACCATATTGTTCTAGACGAGGCCGACACGTTACTGGACGACAGTTTCATGGAGAAACTTTCCAATCTATTGAAAAAGTTTCCGGTAGGTAATGCGTTGATTTATTATTTATGCATATGTTATTATTCGAAGGAGTGATAGGGAAGTGGTTTGAAATTCAGCCTCTCACTCTGGAGGGTCTGGGTTCGATCCTGGTACACCTTAGAGATATTGTAAACTATATAGTATTTTCTGAGGTGTGTGAAGATTGCCAATCCGCACTTGGTCTGCATGGCGGACCATGGCCTAGATCTATCTCACTGTTAGAGGAGAGTTGATCCAGCAGTGGATCAATAAAAGGGTGGAAAAATATATAAAGGAAAACACATTTATGACTTCTAGTAATTATTATGTTTGTTTTTAAAAGTATTTCTTTCTCAGCAAATTTATCTATGAACATGCAGACCCTACATAATTCCTTTACAGTGTTTCATTTTTAATTTGGCTATTAGGTGTTGATTAAGAAGGTTGTGCAGACTAAAATTAAATGTGGATGTATAAAAAATGTGTAAAGATGTTAGCAAATTTTTGTGTTTAAGATTCTAGCTGTCAGTAATTATCTAATTCAGTGATTCCCAAAGTGGTCTATATCGACCCCTAGGGGTCTATGACAACCTGCATGGGGTCTACGTCAGCGAAAAAAAATTTGGGGGTCCATGAAATGAAAATGGGGGTCCACAATAGTGGATCTCAACACATACACTGATAGTACCTATTTACTTACATCATACTATCTTATAATATCAAAACATATACATTATTTATAAAAGTACCTATGAAGTAAAAAATGTATTATATATGTTTATAAAAGTATTATGTATGTTTATATAAGAATGTTTATATAAATATTATATATGTTTATATAAGTAGGGGGTCTACCCAACACGGAAAAACATGGCGAGGGGTCTACGACACAAAAAAGTTTGGGAAACTCTGCCCTAAACCTTCCTCCGAGTAAAACGCCGAGGTAAACAAACTCCGGCACGCTCAGACCGACGTAAGTTCCTCGGACGCGAAATGTTCGAGGGTCGCGCAATACATAGGTGCATATGTATATCTATCAATGTCTCCAATGACATTGTCATCTTTATCCCTATTCCCGAATAGTCAAGTATTTGTTCACGATCGAGCGTGATGGAAAGCAATACCGGGGAAACACGTTTAAAAAATTACGTATCAACGCTTAATCAGATTAAAGTTTTCTTAAGGACAATATGTATACATATAAATATAAAAAAATCATGTCTGAGGCTGTATTTCTGTTTGTTCGGGCTAATCTCGGCAATGGCTGAACCGATTTTAATGGGACTTTCACTGTAAGATAGAAGAGGATATAGGGCAGCATATAACCTACATTATAGCCTGAAATTCCTACGGGATCGAGATTTATGCGGGTAACACCGCGGGGCACTGCTCGTATAATATATAATTAATTCAGATGCTCTGGTATGGTGTAGAATAACACGATACAATGGTCAACCCTAAAGCCCTAACCCGATTAAAGGGATCATGATGCTTACAAAACATGGTGTTATTTCAAAAAACAACAGCATAAACAGTTCATCGCCTAACATCCATTGAACCAGAAAAGTTCACAGGGCATTTGTGAGATTGGAAATTCAGATCCATTACGTACACAATCATCTTGTCGGCCTAATGGCACGTTTGGCAGGCTGCCACTACAGACGGAGGGATTAACAGGTTTTAATCATACGAATGAAATTTCGCTTATAAAACAGTAGGTACTTTGTTTCTTATCAAGTAACTAAGGTTCGGGCGAGACACATGCCGTTACATAGTCACTGCAATTTTTTACCAAGTTGTCGCGGACATTTTCAGTGGCTTAATTTTCAGTCTCAAAGTTGAGGTATCTGAGGTACAAAGCGTGGCAGTCATCTTAAAAATTTAAGTATTTTTAAAAAATTAAATGTAACTCGTTATAACCGTGAAGGAAAATATCGCGATTCGCGTATAAATTATATTCAGATTGAAAGTTTACCGTAAAACAATTGATAATAATGATGTTGAAATTGAAAACAAACAGTTTTGTCTAAGAGCATTTATATATAGATCAATGTAACATGTGAAAAATAAAAAAAAATTGTGGATGGACATAGGCTGTACAGAAAAAATCATTGCTCGAGATAGTGGATAAGACAGGAAAGAAGTTTGACAAGCGAAAACCTCCCGAGAATACAATATAAACATGTAACGGTCTGCACATACTCAAAGCGGCAAAGACAAGCGATCGTAACACCGGCTCGTGCAAACAAACTCTCGCGGAGATCTATCATCGCTGAAACTTTTTAATCTAGGTGAAGGAGAGTATGCACGATGAGTAATAAGACATTTCGCGCTAGATAAAGACGTTGTTTCGCTGGAACGCGGGGGATCATTTTTCGTTGTACAAAGCATTCCGCGGCGACTAGTTGACAGCTTCGATCTATCACGGACGGAGGATAGCGGGAGATAGCGCAAGCAAATTGCGCTCTTAATTCCCCACAACCGTAGCAACACAATGGCGCGGTTGTAACGGCTGTATAATTACATTACCCTGAGAAGCGAAGAACGAAAGGTGCATCATTCTTGGTAATTTGCGTTATAAATATCTTGTGTTACAAAATTGTAGTAAGCTGGAGGTTTAGAATAGTCTTTCTTATTTTAGATACGCAATAAGATTATTAGACAAAAAAACATATTCTAGCGGAACAACGCCTCAACGACGGCAGCTGATGATTAATACAAGATTTTTGCAGTACGCAGAATATAATAATATATACATAATACGTTCGGAATTATTTATAAGAGATAATAACGTAACTGTTGTCGAACACAATAATAAGTTTAGTTTTCTTGACAACAATTGGTAATCATGCCCGTGCGCTACATCTGTAGAAAAAGAAAAACAAATAAATATAACAGTTTACACGTTGATAGATGTTATCATAGACATTGGCAAAGAACAACCGCATGGACAACATCTAGCATCGAATAGTGACATCACACAGTACAAACAACACTTGCGCAAACAATGAACGGTGTCGCAACAAAAAGTATGCAGCGACTACAAAATATCCACAGAGCACAAAAATAGTTCGCACTACAATGTTCGCTCGTGAGGGAACCGTTTATGTATGTATATTCGGGCGTGCCGTACAATTCTCACGACAATTTAACTCCGTACGACACGGTAAAATACAGCGAGAGAAACGACGGTATTTAAGGTTCACACTTGTGAACTTGAAAGGGCCAAACGGCTGCTGCGGTTGGAAACAAAGCAAGAATCATCAGAGCTAAAAGTCCTTGAAAAGCGAGTGCTGGTCTATTCTTAGAATTTACACTGCCTAATGCCCCGCGACATCGTGTACTTTTTGTGACGGGGGAAAAGTTTTCTTTTCGTCGTAAAATCGCATGAATGACGACGACTCTTGAAGTCGCAAGGCATGATACGGGCATAAAATAAGATGTAATGTCTAGAGAAATATATAAACTTTCAGTAAGTAATAAAATATACGTTATCACGAGGCGACCGTAACTGTGATGAGGTTGCTAATTGCAAGCGATCTTGAGACCTCTTCAAGTGCTTTAGATGGCATGTTAGGCAGCCCGATTGTTTTCATCAGATAGCAATCGTTAAGTATCATCTCGGGCGTTTAAGGGCAGTTTAAAAAAATCTGACAAACGGGTTGGCCACTAACACGTTTGTCAATAGACCCGTACTGGAATAGCGTGGTGGAATATGCTTAAGGAAGGCCTTGGCAGAGGGAGAGTTCCGAGTTGACAAAAAGTGACTTGCCCACTAGTCTGGGTTTAATGACACCGACAGCTGCCCAGTGGCCAGACAAATATTGACTTAGCGTAATGAGCACGAGTGTTTGCTCTGTGTCTGGGTGTAAATTTGTGTGTATAAGTGTGGACTTAGAAATGTATTTTTATCAGCTGCCTTGTTGGAAGGGTAGGCAATTTGAAAATAATTTAACGGTGTGTTGGGTATTAAATCGCCTATTTTAAATGCGGCATATTAAACATAGTAAATAAATCCCTAATTTCCCAACAATAACTCACTTTTGATTATAAAATAAACTTTTTTGTAATAATAATATGTGCTTTCGGTTTTATATGACTTGGAATATTAAATTCGTTGGCAGCGTGTACAGAAATAGGCATTGTGTTTGAGTTGGATTCTAATAACATTAAGTTCAACAGAAAGCTTTCAAAATGTAGTACGAGCGAAGTTACGGGAGCAAACCTTCCGTTTATCGATCGGGTTCAACGAACCGGGGGCGCTGTTTTATTCGGCAACGAAACCGAATTACGAAGGACATTCGTTACTTACGAGAACGACTACGGTCCCACGATTGATGCTCGTACGGCGGACATAACAGTTAACGACTTATGAAAACTCGTAGAACACAATAACTGTTCATTTGAAGTTTTAGAAGTTGCCACAAAAGAATGGAACAGTCTACCAGTGTCAATATTCCCCGAGAAGTATCACTACAATGTGAAATTCTTCAAAGCCATAGTGAATAGGCCTATTTTCGGTAAGAGTGCTCAATTCTAGGTAGCGTTCCCACTTTTGACTCTTAGACTGAGACTAATAACAAGAAGGAAGAGCAAGTCGATGCAACCAATAATCTTCTGTACTCAATTTTGAAAGACTCATTTAAGACTTTAATCTTGAAGATCGCACTATACTCACAGATGCTATTTCTGACGACTAAGTTACACTGCCTTACGGTTTAGTTTATTGAATAGAATCATAATCCGAAAACAATAATCGAAGCACTATTGCACAACGGTAAGAATACGTGGCCAGTGCCGTTGATATTTTGAGTCAAGTCTGAGAAAAATAGTTTTAGAAATTTACCATCAAGTATACTTGTTATCGCTAAGTAACAATCGTTATGTCTTGGCTAAGGCTTTTGGGGGATTGAAACATAGGTATCGCTTGGCCATGAACCCGGTCTGTAATTATCTACACTCGAGCGAGCCGCTGCCGCTGAGTTAAGCGACAGGGGTCAACAAGACAATATTCCCAACGTATTTATGTTACATTACAGAGTAAATGCTAGTGATAAGCTATTTTAGTTTCGTAATGATTACTTAAACACTATTAGCCAGCTGGAACTTGAACTGAGCTTATGTCATATATTGATAACTCGTCCTTAAACAATCATTAGTGGAACGATTCCACGATCGCTATTTGATTCCAAATCAGGCAATTAAACGTCTGTGTCCGATAACCGGACAAATATACACAGATATTTTTGTATTTATTTTTAAATATAAGTTACAATAAATCCAATCTAAAATTGGAACAGAAATTGTTAAACAAACACAACGCCGTGGCAACAAAGTTGGAAAGAAACTCGTTAGTACATAAACGTCCAAGTTAAAACGGCCCAGCTGACTCGGATACATACATACAATCGATACTGTACGCGAAGTTTCGTTTAAGCTAATCAAAGTAACATTGACTCGGGCCGGTATCGAGGTCGTGAACCGTCACATTTAATTGGAAAACGGTTTCCAAGACGTTCGTGTCGCTGAAGTGTAGGGGGTGCTGTTTGATTTAGTAATTTGTGCGATACCGCACCGCGGCGATATATACAAGAATAACTATTGAACATACCGATTAGATTAAACTGGCTCAAACTCATCTATGTAAAGCGTACAATATATGAATTTACGAGCAATTTTTTATATCTGTTTTCGTTTCAGTCTCAAGCATACCTCTTTCGGATGAATCCATTTTGTGAAATGAATAGATAGAAACGTCAATGGTAACTAGGTTAGCATCAGAAATTGTTTCTCGAGAATATTCGAGAGAAGTGTGGATTGCATTCGTTTCGCCGTGCAATGAACCATATATAATACCACCATCCCGACTTTCATCTATTCTCATATCTTGCAACTTTCATCCGGTCACAGCTCTTTCCGATTCAAACATTTTTCCACACCGACCAATGTTAGATGTCGATGGAATGGCTGATTTATTGGAAGAGATAGTACGATCATACACATTGATATCCTGTGAGAATACGGGAGAGTTTTGTAACTCAAAATACATGTCTTCAATTATAGATATCTCTCTTTCAATATTTGAAAGAGAGATATCTATAAATCAATAACCAGTGTATCCAACAACGCAACGTCATATTTTTAGTAATCATCATTTTTGTGACTGACTAATGTGATTGTTTGTGTACACGATGAAGCTAAATTTGAACCGGCCCTTAAAGTTTCCGTTTCAATGACCGTTATCAATGCGACTCCCTGCGTAGTGTTGCCGGTGACGTTATAATCGTAAAGCGAGTGGGGTGCGACCTCATTACCGGCCCGTGAGTGTTACGAGTTCCATAAAACTGTACTAGATCCCATACGCAAGCTTATTCGAACGTTTTTGTCCCCATCGTAATTATGTATGCCGTAAATTATCTGGTAAACGCTTATTAATTTTACGCTTTCATGTTTAGCAAATATTACTTTATCCATAAAGTCTACGATTTTTAGCTATATCGAAACAATATATGGATATAAAGTGATATAATAGATAATTCCAAATAGTATATATCAATATTGTCCTACTAATTCATTTACAAGCATGCTCGGTTATTGAAAATTTCTTAAAACTATTAAAGTACACAACTTATATTATTATATAACGTGAATTTTTGCTTATTACGTTTGATGTATTCAGTATGTCATTACTAACAATAATACATCTTGAACTAATTCATCAATGTTACAGACCGATATATTTTATCGCTAATCTTATCGATTCCATTACGACCCCAGTTAATAACATCTACAGTAATTGTATCAACAACGAGAAGCCTCGAAATGAAGACAGCTAAATTCTTGCTGTGTTCGAGATGTTTCTAATGACTTTTTGATGGCCGCTATAAGAGTAACACGACAATTACGAAAGTATTTTAAGTGCACCGCACGTACCGTGTTAACGTAAAGATCTCTATTTTTAAACTGAGAAGCAATTAACACAGAACGACACGACGAAAAGAGGGCTCATTAAATCCAACCGGCGGCAGCTCAAAGTCCACTGAGACTAATCTCACTAGAACTCTCGTATTATTTCCTAAAGTAATTATAATTACAATCGGATATCCGTGGGCGAAGTCAACGAACTTTCGCCCGAGACAGAACAATGTGGATATCTCGAAATTTCCTCTTATCTAGATTTATACTCAACGTCCAAAGTAGATCTGAATCGTTACTATATCCGTACCAATGGAATATGAACGTCGCCATTGTCTTCTGTTGAAATGAAATTTTCAATTTCAATCATATTCGTCTTGGCCGTCTTTTCATTTCCCTGCTCCCGATTGAATATTGTCTGAAGCTGATATTTATCTCAACGTCTTTTATGTAATCTTCTACGAAAAGTTTCATCATCATGGAAACGCGTGAAACTGAATTATCTTTTCGGTTGGAATCAGGTTTATCAACATTAAGTTCGCGCCAACTAAACAACACTCTCCTATTCTCATGAGTTAGGCGTTCTTCGGAGTAAACTAATGTAAGTAATGCTATTCGCGATATTTGCTAACATAAATTTACCACAAACAAAAAGAAAATACAATCAACAGAAGACTGTTAATATTTAATTAATTATAACTTAACAAATTGAATATTATACGTAACTTTTTAATTTTATGTACTTTTATCACGACAAACGCGTTTCACACAGCTCTGTTGAGTCATTTTTATGGGCAGTCAGTCATTTATCACTATTTATTACCAGTCTATCATGGCTGGAAACGCGTCGGTGAGGCCTCTAGTACTGCGAATGTCCGTAGGCAACGGTGACCACTTACCAACTGGTGGCTCGTTTGCCTATTTATCAGCCTATGTAATAAAAAAACACACTCACAAAGACCACTGAGCCGGTGTAGTTCAGGTATGAGTAGCCATCAAAGATTAGTATCGGGACAGTTTGGCGGTGGCATGCCGATCGCCCGATAGTGTCACCTTTAATATTTTCAGAATAGCCCGATAAGAACACATCGCAATACTATATGGGATAGGGAGCTTTATTATTATAGTGTATACACGCAAATGACAGCATATCAGAAAGGCGAGTATAGGGTGGATAAAGGACTGGACAAAATCGAAACGATAACAAATCGCCTTGGAATATGGCAATTTTAACGGGAAAGCAACATTTTGCAGGACATGTCCCGTTACGATTTGTAACTGGACAATATGTGGCCGTCCTAAAGCCAATGAGGCAAGCCCGAGGGACGTGCTCGGGTCCGACGTCAGTCAGTTCACAGCCTACATCTATTGTGTTGACCAGGTTAAAGCGATATTCACGTGGGAATAGGGAACAAATTTTGTTTAGCCGATTTTATCTGTCCTAGGAAAATCGAAATTACTCGTATCGCGCGTCAATGTATTCTATAAATAAACCTGGATCCGGCAAAAATTAATCGCAATGTCTTTTAATGATAACGTTACGTTACAATTGTTCACTCAAACATTGGTATTCAATAAGGATACACCACAAAATATGAATCAAAAATTCAAAGCGGAATTTATAGAGATACAAGAGCGGGCAATTACTCAAAAAGGTGAAGATTAAGTTATTGATTACAATTACTTTGGAATTGTTGGCTAAAGAAATACAAACGAATGAGGAGCGTAAAAAAGATTGTAAAATAAAAATGAACGGTAAGGTATTCCTCAAACGAAATTTATAAAAAAAAATTGAAACATTCTGTTAAAAAATTTACCAAACAATAGTGTCCAAATGAATTTACGTTCCACGCACAGCCTTTTACGACTGCCCATTAACATTGACATAATTAATTGCGATAACAATTGTGTAATAGTTTCGCTTTTTGTATAATGTACTCTAGAACGGAGTCGACTAGGGTACCAAAAGCAACGGGAACGTTAATTTAATAGGTTTTCTTTTTACATACGAAACCACCACGCGGCACGCTAAGGCAACGGCTCGATGAATATTAGAAAGTTCAATTTTAATTGAGCTGAAATGTTTTCGACTTGTGGCGTTATAGAACCAAACATAGCAAACACTTGATCTCGTGACACTCGCGATGTCCCCAATGGTGTGTTAATTAATGGCTGACCTCTTATGGGTCAGTGGCATGATGTTTCATATGATCGACGTAGTTTCAAAGTCGAAACGTGTTTCATCTATAAACAATTAAACGTACACGTGGCGAGAGACACCGATCATCGCGCAAACGTTTGACACGATTCGTAGAACGGTTTCGAGTAAACACAGTGTTGCCATCATTACGTTCACGGTTTATTTCAGTTGTAGTGAATTCTGAAAATCGCCAATTTGTTTACATTGTTTTCAGCGACCGGCCTAATGAAGCAATCCGTACCTGTATACGAGAATCGTGAGCGATTGCGATTATTTTCTACTTACATGGAACGATTGCTTGTCAGTAATTTTAAATTGTAACCAAACCCATTGTAGGTATCAGGTGTTGATGCTGTTTGATATTTTAGGTAAAAAATAGTAATGTCTATCTCAAAATCTTCCTTCTTCTCCTTACGTTCCTACATCCGCTACATGAATACGTCCGGGGACTAGACGACGAGTCTGCTGAACATGGTGCAGATGAATATTGATGTAAACATCGTTGTTATGATGATTCGATGCACTTACCATCTGTGGGCGATGTATATAACTTCTTGCACAATTCCTGCGGCCCGCCGAGCGCGTTGATTTTGGCCAGCCCCTCGGCGCCGCGAGACTCCATAAGCTCGCGGAGTTGCCGTAGGGAGACGCCATACTGCGCCGGCCGCCCCTCCACCGTAGCCATGGTGCCGGGCTCGCGGCCGCCGCCCGCACCACGCCCGACCGCCCTCTAGCTCTGCAACGAGATGAAGAGGAGCCATTAGACGATGTGATGATTTAACGAAAATGTAACCGGACATGGTCTCGTTGGTCGAGCGGTTGCTAGCGCGACTGCCGATCGAGAGGTCCTGGGTTCGAATACCGGGTCGGGTACTATTGGATTTTTTCTAATTTAGAATTTCTAGTAGTGACTCGG
>DWEM01002964.1:0-11328 GCA_018245935.1 Agara belti belti | reverse complement strand
ACTCATTTTCATTCCTCTTTTACATTTATACGAATTCCTTTACACAACGTTGCGTACACTGGTTTTTTTTTGCGAAAATCTAACGCACTGTGAGTTGGCTACATATTTTATAATAATAAAGTTGGCAATAGTACATGGAATTTATCTAGTAGTTTAGTAGTTATTAGTTTAAGATAATCTAAAATATTTTACGTCTAGCAATTTCTTATGGTGTAAGATAAGATGGAATAGTGTATATTAAATTATAATAAGATTTTTTTTTCTGTCTTTAATACAAAGTGGTATATGCCCAATAACCCCCACAGTGGGCAAGCGAGGTGACGAGTTGTGAATAGGTGCAAACGGAAACAACATGCAAACCAAAGCGAGACCACGATGCCGCAGTTTAGACCCCGGCCTTTGCCAAGCGATGTGACAAGCTGTATATGATTAGGAAATTGACTTTATTTTTAACCACGTAACAATAAATAATAAGAATTTCCGTGATCCACAATTTTAACAAACAACCAGAAAGTACCGTTTTTACCTACTGATGAAACAAGTGTTAAGTTTGAATTTAAGTTTGATAGTAATTACCGTAATAAGATTCTACGTACTATTAATTTGTAACACTATTGAAACCAAGTACTTATCGTGTACTCGTATCTGACCCCCGGGGCGGCCGGGGTCAAGCGACACCTCCGCCGAGACCCGTCGTACATCATAGTTATCCGACTTCGGAATTTACTGCAAATTAATACGAAACGTGACTTCGCCTTGAATAGATATGATTTGTGACTTTTTTTCTTCAATTTTGTAATACATTTCAATAATCGATTCATTGTTTGGTGTCGTTACCTTATTTTGTATGTTATTTCTTTGTACATACATAGGTATGGTAAGATGTCGTATTAGTAAAATATGTTCTAACGGTTACCCTACTATTACTTTAAATAGGTAATGAGATAATAAAGATACAGCCTATTTTGTCGGACAGATATTAGATCTTCTGTTTTGTTTATCCTTTTTCCCTATTTTATCAATTGAATATTGTACTTTATTTGTTTCAGGTAATTCAATATTCAGCACGAACTTTAGACATTCGTCCGAGTTTTTACTAAGGGTATGACGACTTATTCTAATCATATATTTTGCTTGATCTTAGTATTATTATACGACCTAGTTACAAATGTTACACCAAGTTCACTTTATACAAAAAAAAGTTGTTCGATGTAGAGGTAAACATGCTTAAAATTTCCCTCAAAATGTATTTAATGCAGATGGCGCTAATGCAACTAAAGGGTTAAATATAAATGAATCCGCTAATGTTCCTCTAAAATAACAAGGCAGTTTTGAACGATATTAATAATTTTGCGTCAAAAAAAACCTTTTTTACTGAACAGAGTGTTTAGTAAATAGGTTCAGAATATTTATTCATATGTCTTGTACAACAGAATACTTAAAAATACATACAGGTATAATTGCTTCATAGTAAACACACGGTACTGTAAATGTTACAGCGCCATCTCTTTATATCCTTGTGTATTACAAATGGGAGCAGACTATCCGCAAATGGGATGTTTCTATTTCCTTCCATAGATGGCGTGTCTCACTATAAATATATTTTCTTTTAGAATCGACAAAAAAAATTAATGATAGCAAAGTTGTATTAATTTATGTTTATCCGTTTAATATCGACATGTCAAATTAAACTTTTATGAAGCTGTGAATTGGCCAATTCAAAAAATATTGATTTATCTTTCCAAATTATTTAATGACATACCTTCAAGTTTTCGAATTAACAAAGATATTTATGGCCATTCAAAATGCATGCTTGGTAACTTTTTTTTCTGAAACATATTTGTTTTTCTTACTGCCTGCCATCTAGCGGCGACATCGACAAGCAACCAATTGAACGCCATCTGTGAAGGTACCTTGTAACTAAAGCATCTTGGTATATCTTGATTTTTTAGTTTCTTTCAATAGATGGCAGTATTTTTAAAAGACAACGTTCACTCGGATGACATATTTTTTATATGGATATTATTCGTACAATGTTTAATGTTGGTAAAATCGGAACATAAACTTAACTATAAGAAAAGTGTTATAAACTTGTACATGACAAAAATGAAAAGAAATAAATCATTTGCTTACAGCTGTGAGTAGAAAATTTAATTATAACAAAACATATCCTCACAATATTTTTATCCATATCCCAAATAGGTACAAAATTTTAAAACACTAATTTCATTTACTACGACCATAATTTAAACTAGTTTTAATATTAGAAGAGTAAGTTTCAGACGCAATTATTCATAAATGCAGATGAACTTTCAAACGAATTTAATGAAAACGATCTCGGCGAGAAATTCCGTCAGTTATTCTTGAATTGCTAGTTGGTGGAATGGTGAAAACTTCTTCGTATTAGAACAGAATTGCTGAATAAAGTTTCGTAATTCAAATTTTCATTATAGATATTTCAATGCTACCTTGGAACTTCTTTTGAAATCATCGCCACTCTTTTCAATCGTCATATGAATATTTGACACTAAATAATTTTTTGATATTAAAGTAAGTACACATTTCCGTTGTTTTTATTTAATTGCCTATAATAGTTATAATTATAATAAGAAAGACTATGTTGCATCGGTCTCTTTAAAAGAAAGATTAGATTATAATAACATGTGAGTACGTTACATTGTCATAGGTACTATTTCTTATATGGGTGGACAGAGACTAAGGATCTCTTCCAGTGCGGTCCTAAAATCGAAGTGTAATATAATGATTTACGTTACTAAATTATACGAAGGGAGTATGAAATATGTAATAACTACTTAAATAAAAAATATGCTGCTGTATAAGCAAAATTCCAAAATAAATTACAAAAAGTATACGAACAGCGCCATCTATTTCTATTTATTTGAACCTTTTCCATCATATAATATAAAACGTGTATTCAACTTTTGTACGGCGCCATCCATTTTCCTATTTCTGAACATTTACTTTTTGCTATCAAGCCTTTATTGTTTTGGTAGGTAGCGCCATCTAGCTTAGGTTTTTTTAACTTTTTTGTTAGAGTTTTAAAATGTATGTAATTTGTATACAGCGCCATCTGTTACCAACGAATGAAATACGAATGGTTGGACCTTACAGCAAACCACACATTTTCTCTAGATGGCAGTAACACAAGAATGTATTAGTGTAATCCGTAACATGCTAGTTAGGAATGAAATTAAGTAGAATGACGTACGTACTTGAACGCTTGTACTGCAGAACTATCAGAGAGTTGTTTTATTCCTAAAGTGATTTTTTAATCGTTACAAATCACTTATGAATATTTCAATATTTTGTAAAATCTGGTTGTACCAAATTAATCCTTATTGTGTATTGAATGTTGACATTCCATTAATTTAAGTCATTTTTGTTTTCTAATTAGATCATAGCTACAGTAATACCTACAGTACTAATTAATCATTCAAACGAAAGCGTTTTCTAACATGCTACTTTAATAGAAAATTTTATATTTAAATTTTAAAAGAAAGAGCTAAGTTGAAACGTTTTCTACGTATCTAACTATCGCAAATAAAATAAATACAACAATTTAAGCATTGGTATTATTAGGTCGAAACAAACGCAATGGTTTTCTCCTGTAAAATGAGAAGGATGTAAAGTTTTGATTTTTTCATTGATGTAATTTATTGTAAGCGATCTAATACAAACGTGTGTATGTTTCCTTAAAATAGGCGAAGTCTAGGTAGTATTATACTGCTTCATCACCATTAACCCTATTTTATTACTCTCCGAATGAGAAGAGTATGATAATGGTCGAGACCGGATTTCCAGGTTTATATATTTCCTAATAATAAATTTATACCAATTAACTAACCTAACCAAATCTAACCTCTATTCACCGTTTTGGTAGCGGCAAAACTATGCAAATAAACGCCCAATCACATTAGCACTAACTGGAGCTCGCCGGTCAGCGGTCGGTAACCGCTGACTTCCAACATGTTGCAACGCGGCCGAGGAGCGGTGTGAGAGCAAAGGAAATTTTGTGTTCACTATTTTTAATGCAGGGAGTAACAGTTTGTGATCCTACCCACTTCAGTATTATCATTATAACATCACGCCAGACCGTTAACACGGTAGGCAGATGGTGACAAATATCTCCATCCTAACCCACCTGACTTTCTTTATTATATCTTTTCTTTAGTATATTTAATAAAAAAATTATTACATCCACTTTTAAATGCACTATAGATTTTATGTAGAACCTTCGATCGCTATTCGCTCCCCCATTTCAGGTGAAACATCTCCCAGTAACAGGTCTTAGTTAGTTCGTAAAATATTGAAGCGACCGCGGTCGAATGCATACGAGTCGGGAATTTAAGCCGTTGCATATTGGATGAGATCAATTTTACTATTGTCACAAGCGCACGTTAACTTCGTGAACTTCAATATGGCGACTTCAATATGGCGCAGTTAGTTGCCGAATTAATCCTCTGAAGTTGGAACGTTCGAGTTCTGCGATTGAATTTTTATGATCAGACCGACGAGTATATAAGCTTTTCGTTCCTTCATTCTGCTGAACTTTCCTGAAAAACTTTATTGGTTTCTGTTTTTATGAATCATCTGATCGGGAGTTATAAATTCTACGTATCGTTTGGAATTTTGATATAAATATTACAATTTCCTTTTTATCAAATTCTACGTACATACAATGACGTCTGTTCCCCATAGAGGTAGACAGAGACTAATGACTACGAATCATTTTACCGGTATCCTCTTTACCTGTCTTTTGTAATGTCTAATTATTTGTGTTAACTTTTTTTCTTTAAATTCGTATGTGTTAAATAATAAAAAACTTTATTACTTTATTTAAACGTCACATATTTTAATGGTAGCTTTATTCATCTTCATAAACTTTTAAGTCGTATCATCCCGTGCTTTATGATTGTTTATCTTCCAAATAAAAAAAACGTGAACATAAAAGCTGAATAACAGGATACCGTACACCATAGTATATCTGTCACACTATTATCCAAGTAGAAGCGCAACAATGTAAAGAAGTGCTGCATAACAGCAGAAGATAGACTGCGTTGCTTTTACCGCCCAGTCTCGAGACAGTTCTACCATTTCCCGTAGTATTTGACTATGTACTAACCGTACTTAAACAACAAGTCCCAATGTTACGTGTATATCTCTCCTCACTATTTGCTTCCTTCATCGCAGCAATACGTTTACTTAATAGCTACGCGGTACCGCTGTGGTGACAATGATATTTGGATAAATCGACACGGCAGTCCTAAATAAAATATTGTATTTACGTAATAAAATGCACTGGTCTGACTAAATTATCTAAATAGAATTTTTACATAGATGATGAATTATGTTGTTCTTTTATACGGTCAGCTTATCTTGTTTTACTATAGTTACATGTCTAATACTTTCTGAATTTGCAATACCGTTAAAAATACATCAAAATCGTGTATGTATTTGAATTTGTAAAAGTTTTAGAAACTATGTTACAGAATTCCCTCTAGTTCTATTTAACTGTAACTGATTGTTATTTAAATACATCATTAGTCAGACCATCGACTAGCAAAGAGCATAAAGTGATGATTTCATTGTGGCCATGTAAAAGACTTTGGGGAAACTTGACGCCATTTTAGTCTACTATATCAATGAATACTTCAGTTTAATCTTTGTGTCGGAATAATTAAAATCAACAATAACAACAACAACCACAACAATCAAAACAAGTATTAATAATAATATCCGATGTCACCATTCACCTTTATCTGGTACAATATATTTGTACAACATACCTTTATTGTAGTTTTAGTAAAAATTTGTAAAATATTTGATTTAATAAAAGTATCCTGTTTTCAAGTTGCGGATTGCTGGCAGCATTAATGCACGAGAACCCTAGATTGATGTCGTAGTAACGCTACACGTGTAGTGATACGTCGTAGCGACGAAGGTTTATGA
This sequence comes from Agara belti belti, assembly GCA_018245935.1. Taxonomy (NCBI): domain Eukaryota; kingdom Metazoa; phylum Arthropoda; class Insecta; order Lepidoptera; family Hesperiidae; genus Agara; species Agara belti. The sequence goes on along the minus strand of DWEM01002964.1, from coordinate 5,358 downwards.
TCTACGGCGCTACGGGAGATGAGGGTAACAGTTGTTCCTACGTCTTTACCTCTATTTGGATATTTTCGTAGTTTTTTTACACATTTATGCAACTTGCCTTAGAAATATAGAAAATATTTAAAAAGAAAGACATATTCTTAAAATATATATCCACTGTCCATGGCGATATTACATATTATAAAGATGTATAAATGATGCAATAGCAAATGAACTATAGATTACACTACATGTACATTAAACCGGAAATTAATTGTCACATTTATAAACAAGTTGTACAACAGTTCAGTATCGCACCGCAAATGACCGCACGTTCCATTAGCGTTGTATTCTGCGTCAGGCTGCATGTCCGTCATATCGACGCCTGATTGTCATACCTACTGATAATTCAGAGTAAAACATCATAAATATCCACCGATGTTAATTACGAACGCAAAATTTAATACCATTGGCATTCACAAAAATGTGGAGAATTCAAAAGTTTTCTACTTAATACTCTTAAAAATTCAATTTATTTTTCTCAATGTAAACGTTTAGTCTATCGGCTAGGTTTTTAGCAATATGCTTTCGAGTCTTAGTTGCAGAAAATGTTTTATACTAATAAAATTAAAACACGGAATTCCCTCAAGAAACCTGAGCTACAAACCTCCAAGGTATTCTCGACTCTAGCTTACAAGTATGCTTTTGAAAATGCATTTCATCCAAAACGTAAAAATGTTTTTGAAAACGCCACAAGCTTCTTTACTGTCATAATAAAGAAGACTGTCATAATAAAGAAAATGACGTTTTATGAGTAATTCTCTAAAATTGATTTTGACAAGCGATCGAGATCTGTAGTGTTTTTAAAAAAACTTCGCGAAATGTTATTTGAAAAGTCTCTTTTCGATTGTGTGATATGAGCATTCCTGTTTATTATTTTTTTAATAAATAACACTTCAATGCTGTCGGATCATGATGTCGGTAATCGGGTTGAATTCGATGCCCTAGCAAATAAAATGAGGCTTAAAAAATATAATTTCCCGAATATAACTTCCTAGCATGAATAACCATTAAAATATTTAAATAAATTCGGCATATCGGTCAGGTGTGAATAAAACGTGGATAAAACGTGCAGATCACATTTTCAATACTTCGTTAAGCACGCATTATCTCTAGAGTAATGCCATAAATAAATGCGGGTACAAAATGCCCGCGACCGCAGCGCGCGCCTCATTACCGACCGCGACATTTGCGGGTTACGTTCGTATGACGGTACTACGGTTAAGCCCGATGCGTGAAGAGCTATAAAAACATTTTTATATACTTATTTATTTTTTTCGACCCTATTATTGGTCCACTAAAACCATTGGTCCATTAAATAATAACTCCCAATGTATTATTTTTTTGCATCCAGGTTTTGGTCAGGAAAAGCTTCAAAAATATAGTTTAAGGTCGTCCCCGTGCAACATCAGTCTCTGTTTTTCCTGTAATGATTCGAAATGCAATTATACTGATTTTTTTTAAGCCACAAGTCTTGTTAAAATATCAATTAATAGACTCAACTAACATAGCACACAAATGTCCCGGGTGGGAATCGAACCCACGACCTCCGGTTTAGCAGTCGCTGTCTCTAACAACTGGATCAGAAGACGAGTTAATCTATATTGAGATATTAATATACGTGATTTATTATCAAGCTGGTGAATGTGTGTGTTCGGGGGCGTGTTGTGAGGTTCTGTTCTGACGTGAAGAGCGCTCGAAGTGAAAGTCCACTCCTACGACAGTTAACGCCGCGACCAGGTAGCGCAAGTAGAACTCCGCTAACGACGATATTCCGACCCGACGCTAACAAAACGAGCCTTTAACACGACTGAGTTATGTCACACTTCCGTAATGCTCACGGTTGCATTTGCGAATCATAGTTTTGGTGCTCACATCATATCAATTTGAAATGAGATCGTCAATATATAAAAATATTATAAATAATTGACACAAATCGATTACAATAAATAATAAGTCTAATCTCGATCTTTCGATACAATATCCATTAGGTATTTTCAATATATAAACTCACTATTCAATAAAGTATAATTTAAATTTGAATTTGGTAATGCCCGATCGATGCATGATTCATAATGTATGACTTACATTAAGTGGTGAGTATAAACCTCGTTATGCATTTGAATTCATTCTAAAACACCGAATATGTCGCTAAAGGGAGTAAAGGTAAAGTGTATAACGCCGTATCGGTGAAATATCGGCCCGCGCTGTAACCACCGTCGAGGTGAGGCTCTCCTAAGTTCCGTTATATCGTTAGGCGAGTCATTATTTCAAAGCGCAATTCCAACGCTGCCGACGTTGTAGTTTGAAGTTCATTTTAACGACATGAATCACTAACTTGTAACTAAGTAACCGAACTTAACTTTAAGTTTACGTCCAACTGATTGGTTGACTAATTTATTGATGAAGCTACGAGACCGACGTTAGAATGTGTTATCGCCACTAGGAGTCTAATTTATTTGAAGTGCTAGCAACTTCAGTGTAATATTTGAATCTATGTAGAAGTTGAACAGGATGAGGTAGAATTGATTTATAACGATTCGGCGTAGTTCACTGGCTTACGAAAGGTGTATGGGCTAAGTAACTGTCCTTACCTCGAAGCTTGGCTTAAACCGACACTGAAATAACAGTTTTTATGACGAGCGAGGTGGACTGCAGGAGTGACCCGTGCTTTCCAGAAGAAAGACTACTTACCTGGATTGATAAGTAGCTAGCATTTAGGGTTGATGAAAGCATAGATGCTACCATTAATTAAATAATCACTATATGTTCACGGAGCAGCCACCGATAAATATTATAAGTTTAAAATTATGAATTTAAGTTTTATCGCAATTGTGTAGAGTTTAAAACTGGACAATTTTGCCAAACTGGCCGCGGAAAAACGGTATAGTTGTAATGTTGTAGCCTAGTTAGGACGATAGGGCCTATTAAAATATCGCTCGGGTACTTATTGTGAGCGCCATAAGGTTCAGAATTGGTTGCTTTTAAGAGAGTTAGGGGTACATGTAATTTGGTGTAGACTTATTGTGTCGTCAGAATGCTGGAGAGTCGCAGTCGGGCTGTAGTCATGTTCCGAATTGTGCATAAAACGTAGGGCTGCCGACGTTTATTTTCCAAACTTTTTGTTTTTTATAAACGTTCGTTTTTGAACTACTCTAGAATATTCTGAAATCATTGAGTTTAGTATTTTTCAAATAAATTTAAAATTGGGTTGGATTAAAAAAAATTTTTCGACAACCTAAAAAGTTTCTCATAGTTGGATTGAAACTTTTTTTTTATATTATGGGAGTAGTGAGCGAGCTGGTAGCAGTCGCGAGTGGCTGCTGCCGCCCATGGACATCTACGACGAACCTCTAATAGGGCTGTAGGGATGGGCCTGTTAGTATGAATTCAGTCAATAGGTGTTAATAAGAATTAGTTGGTGAATATTCGTTAGTAATAGGACTGCAGGAATGGGACTGTTAGTCCAGTTAGTGATTATCAGTGTAAATGCAGTTAGTTTTTGTTAGTATCTGCCCTATCAGAGGTCCGTCACAGATGCGTCACTACTCTTGAGGACTGAGTTGGTCGCCTCTAGTATACACGTGGACCGGCATCCACACCCTTCACACCGAAACACGAATTGTAAAAAGAATTGCTTCACGTCAGAAATAGGCGTGGTGGTGGTACTTCCCCGGGCGAACCGTATACAGGTTCTACCACCTCCCCAAATTTTTCAATATTTTTCACAAACATGGGTACATTTTAGGATTATAGAAAATTGTTAAATCAATACTTATGTTACTGCATCATTACACATTTGATATATTGAAGGAAACGGAAACAAAATTATCACTAATATTAATTAACGCAAAACCTCAATTTTATTACGCAACCGATTTACATATTTTTTGTACTTTGTATTATGTTCTTAACATTTGTGAGAATCTTATGGGGAAAACGATGTAAAATAGCGATGTTGAGTTCCGCCAGCCCTGCAGGACTAATCCCGTCGCTTGCACAGCTATTGAGGCGTTGAATTTTTGGGATTCCATACCTTTTAGCGGGCTATCTGCGCACGTTGCGTCCACCGCGGCGCTCGCTCCGCTCGAGCTGGCTATTGTCTTCTGCACGGAGGGTTTCGGGCATGGAATCCGTTAAAACCGACTAAGTTATGCTTAGTTAGTGTCTTAGTTACAGGAAATCCATCGTTACGAAAGTTAAAATTTCTAAACTTTTACAAGAAGAAAGAATAAATAAACCCTATGCATATTATTCCAACCTTCTCCTTTCCCCTCGTCCATCCATCTCCGCACAATCCCGAGGCAAATATGTTACGTAAGCTTACAAATTCTAAGCCGGTTAGGACACAAAAGGGCGAAATATGAAAATGCATAACCTATTAAATTTTGTAACACGTAGAAGTTTTAAAAAAATATGTACCTTGTTGCAATTCAAGTACAAATTAAAATTGTTTTATTAATTATTAGGTATTAAATGGACATCACATATTTTTGAAGCCTACATGGCTTTAGCTTTGAGCATGGCTTTATAGCGTCATTATAAATATGTGAATTAGAGTAATATATTTGAAGTCCGAAAACATCCACGAGATGTTGGTCATAGCGATCACCGGTTAGACAATCGTAAATAGCGCTTCACGCATTTTTTACATGAATTCTATTGAAATCATAATAACGTAACATTTCACTAATTCACTCGAGTGATATTTACCTAAAATCAAATTTGAGCCGAACACGAAACGAATTCCCGGTAAAGTGAAAACAGCGAACGTAATCGCCTCCTTTCACGACAAATAGCAAGTTTATTCAAATCTGAGGGGATTTATTTTAAGCGAATGACAGCTTGAATTAATCTCTTGTTTTGGGAAAGGCCTTATAACTGAGCGCAGCATGAGACTTGTGCGAAAATCGGGACAATTATTACATTGCCGAGTTATTTAAGAATACGTTTTTAATATGACCGATATATAATAATCATTGGAACAATTCGATACACCACTAAATGATTCCAAATTAGGCAATGAAATGCCCGTGTTGCGGTAACCGGACAGTTGATATTTATTATATACATATTTTTATCACTGCCTCGTTGGTCGAGCGGTTACTAGCGCGACTGCCGAACGGGAGGTGCTGGGTTCAAATCTCGGGTTGGGGTTCTGCTGGATTTTTCTAATTCAGAATTTCTAGTAGTGACTCAGAGTCTGGATGTGTGCCCGGTGCATGGCAATAGATAGGCTCACCATCTATTCCATTGTGGGACTTAAAACGTAACTGGTGAAATGTGGGGGTGTACTACACTCCTCTGCCTACCCCTTCGGGG